>BCLH01000061.1:0-103516 GCA_001602315.1 Zoysia pacifica
AAGGAAATATAATAGAAATGGATTATTAAGGATTAAGTGAGTTAGACATGTGATTATCATTTTAAAAATGTAGTGACATGGTTATGGAAGGAAATAAATTCCAAAGTGTATAGTGTACACTAGTATTAGCATGAGGGATTCTTCAACCAACTTTTAGTATTTTATCTTGCTAAATTATTTTATTACAATTAAATCAGTAGCAAAACAAGATAAAGGAATTATTAATGAATTACTCAGGAAATAAATATGCAACTTGGTGAGAAGTCATCATATGCCATGATGAGACTCCATACCAAATTTCATAATTTGAACATGCATGGAAATGGAGACATGCATTAATTTAGGGTGTACTTTACTTAATTTGTAGGACTTTTTCTAATGCATAAAATGAATATTTGAGGATTCCAAATCATTCTTCATGACGAGCGAATTCCAAAGATATTTTATTTGTATTTTTACGAGTTAATATGCATTTATATTGGATTTTGTTCTCTGAATTTATTTTATTAAATTATTGCATAACAGAAGAAATGAACATGTGAATTGTGTAGAGTTTAGTATAAGGATTCCAACAAAATTTGGTTTGCATTTTTACGAAGTTTCTACAATTTATAACAAAGTTTCTAAGATTTAAGGCTGACAAATAGGCGAAGCCATACGTGTGGTCACAGGGATATGCCACATCGGATCTAAACCTTGCCACAGTTGACCTGGTTGAGAACACGAGCTCCAGCCATGGCGCACGATGGTTGACCTCGACTGTTTTCTCCGGTAGATGGCCAAAGGTGAAATGAAAACTAAAATGACCAGGACGACAAGGGAAATCCATTCCTGACGTTCTACCGGAGATGCTTACCGGAGAGGGCTGTCGGCGAGTGGCGTCGCCGATGGAACTTTGGCGAAGTGTAGCACGCTTCCCGGAGGTCAGACCTCGAAGATTCTTTGTCCTGGAGATTCACGGGAGAGAGGAGAATGCCGGCATGCGGAAATATGGCATCGGGACCAACCGTTGGTGGGTCGCCGACGGCTAGGTTGCGCGGCCCCGATGAACGGCGGTGATGGAAGCTTGATTTTCTGCACAAATAACCATCAAAACGGCGGTGATGAACGCCGTGGATTAACAAAGATTGGGCCGGAAGGAATCGAAAGAATCTTACCCGAGGTAGCCGGATTTCACCAGCAATTTGGGGCGGCTCCGAAAACCGATTTTTGGGGAAGTACGAAAATCCAAGGGCAAAGCGACGGCCAATGCGACGGGAAACTTGGGGGTCCGCAGGTGCGTGGAGAGGCTTCCATCTGGCTGGAAAAAGGGGCGGCGCAGCTTGGGGATGGTGTTCAGCCGGGAGAGAGAGTGAGGGTGATAGAGAGAATGGTGCTTGCTGCTCCTGGTAGAAGAAAAGGCCAAAGGGATGGTGTGCTGTGGAAGGAAAAGGCCAAAGGGAGTGCGGGGATGACAAGTGGGTCCAGCATGTCCCTGAATTTCCAACAGATCTTAACGTTTAAGCATTTTTGGTTTAGATAAATAAACAATAATAAAATTTGAATTTACTTTCAACTTTGAGAGATTAATCTTTAACATGTGCTCCACCATCTAACCAACATGTACAAGACGATTCAAAGGAAAACAGAAGATATTCAAATTTCAAAACTGCTAACCGATAAGGAGATTCTGGAACTGAGGAAACAGAAAGACTTTTCCGTTTTATTAGGTCTGAAACAATTACATAGCCTCTTTCAATGAACCTCAAATTTGTTACACTCGAAGTGCATGGTGAATAGATACTATTTTGCTAAGATGGAGATGACGAAAGGTGAGGAACCAATTTTTATTGGCCTCCAAACAGGGTTAAACAACAATAAATTCAGGAATTCAAAATCAGGTTTTCCTTAATTTGTTTCTCTCGAATCTATACATCTAAAGCTTCAAACTTTGTGGTAATTTGCAGGGAGCCAATCAAGTTATTAGGAGCATGTTTTGTTATAGAAATAGGACAGAATCCACTTGGCTTTAGAATTAAACCTTGGTGAAGTTAGGCTAGAGTTTGAACATTTGAATTATGATTCAAGGAGAGGAATTATATAAATTCGATCTTGGGACACCTGGGATGTCACATAGGCCCATTAGGGTTTCATCCAGGGGGTTTTGCACGACCCTCTGTCTTTTATATACATTAGCCGCCGCACCATTGGAGTTTGAGTTTTGCCTAGATTACTCTATTTTCATACAGTTTTATCGTTATACGGTTTGTGTTGGAGTTCTTAATCCAGATTTTGCATTTCTGTTGCATTATTCTTTATTTTTGCTTGTGTTCTTCAATTTGCAGGTAATGATTAGCCTTTTTGGAGTGATCAACCGGGCATCGCACGGTCCATTGTGTGTCACATCTCTACTAAATTGAGAGTTACCACAATTTGATGGAAGATAAGGAAACACCTACACATCATATATTTTTTTGCATGAGCTGGACAACATTTAGAGTTGTTGACACCGAAACCGATCCCGAGCTAATGCCCCATGTGCTCTGGGGGGGGGGGACCCATCGGAGCAAGACCTTCTTAGGGTTGATCCGAGCTCAATCAGGTTAGCCAGATCGTCTGCAAACATCGCTTGGAAAAAGAACAACAAAATGGGGTCAAGTAAGAGGATTAGGGTTTGGAGGAAAAATGTAAGGGTAACTGATAGGATCGATTGGGATTCACCCTCAATCGGCCTTAAGCCTCTTTATATAGAGGTGGAGGGTGTTACCCTGTGCAACCACGAACCTCCTTGATTAAGAAATAATTTAGCTCTGATTTGGTAAAAACTATCAAAAACAGATTTGGGTACCGAATACTCTGGCCTTGGGCCGGACACTCTGTCACATTGTCAAATCCTCTGGGGGTCTAAAATGTAGTTCCAAAAAGGGGTTTGCCGGAGTCTTCGGCCCTGGGCTGACACTCCGGTGCCGGACACTCTAGTACATTGCTGGACACTCTGAGGGTCCAAAAATGCGGTTCTAGAAAGGGATCTGCTGGAGTCTCTGGCCCTGTCGCAACCATTTTGCTAATGCAGTGTTTTCCTCGTCCTGGCTCCAATTTAGGTTATCCATATATCCGTTTTAATTGTCTCAGCGAGGGCTACGTTTTGTAACCTTCAAATCATGGATTTGGCTTCATCTTCATGGCTTTTTAAGCACTTCTTTCCTTCTTTAGTAGAATTTAGCCAAACTTTTTGAAAATATCTCCCACGTCCTAAAAAACATGTTGAGAAAAATAATTGTCGCAAAATAACAATCATCAGCCGAAATCTCCTACCACATTTTGTGTTGTCAAACATGAATTTCAAATCTTCCCGAGATGCCCGAACACTCTGGTCTAGTACCGAAGACTCCGATGGATTTTAGACCGATTCCAGAAGGGGTGCTCTCGAACCCTCCAGCCCATCACCAGACACTATGGATCAATTCCAGAAAAGGGTTCACTGGACACTTTAGTGATTCTTGGCCGATTTCAAAGAGGGGTCTCTCGGACACTTTGGTCATCGGTCGGACAGTCCGATACATGCAAATTTTGAGTGTCAACGTATGCCCCACTATTTTTTGGTAAAGCGAGCGTAGCTTCTTACCACACACTTGGATGATACTTTTTCAAGTACCGGCCGTTAAGGGCCCTTGGTAATGGCTCTCCTCGCACATCTTTCACCATGTATGCATTTTTAGCTATGACCTTTATTATCCTATAGGGTCCTTCCCAGCTAGGAGACACTTCCCAAATTGTTGCTCTTTGAGGCAACGGGCAGAATAGTTTTCCAAACTAATTCGCCCACCTGAAAAGTTTTGACTTTTACTTCTTGCTGTAAGATCTAGCAACTCTTACCTTATCTTTCTCAATTTCTCTCAAGGCAATCAAGCGCTTATTGGTAACCTCATCAATGTTGTCTAACATCAAGTTATGATACTCACTAATGGAAAAATCATTTTTCTTGGCTAACCTCAAGGCTCCTAGATTTACCTTGATGGGTAAAACGGCCTCTTGTCCGCAGACGAGCTCATAAGGGGTTACTTTAGTGGCTCCATATCTAGATATCCGATGAGCCCACAATGCCTCCAATAAGACCTCATGCCATCTTTTAGGATGATCTTCTATCTTTTTTGTAATGAGCTTAATCAATGTTTTATTACTAGACTCAGCCTGATCATTGGCCTGAGTATAATATAGAGATGAATTGAGTAGTCTAATTCCATAAGATTCGGCAAAACTCTCGAACTTGGTAGGATGTAAAAGAAGTATTGGTCTGTAGTTAAAGTTTGCGAGACGTCAAATCTATGAATGATATGCTCGGTAAGGAACTCAATTACCTCTTTGTGTGTCATGTTCTTGAGAGCAACCACTTCAGTCCACTTGGTGAAGTAATCCGTTGCCACTAGCACAAGCGGTGTCCCTAGGATATATTTGCCCTACACCCCTAGAATGGCCAAGGTTTTATGATAGGGTTCATCATGACAGCGGGCACCAATTGAATATTGCCAAACCTTTGGCACTGTTCGCATCCTTTGTAGTAGCGATAACAATCGACAATAATGGTTGGCCAATAGAATCCGGCTCTCTGCAATAGCCACTTTGTTTTTTGGATCGCCGATTGATGCGTACCACAAATTCCCTTATGAACTCCCATGGCCACTTTGGCTTCGTCACCATCTAAACACTTTAAGAGCAAATCGTCCCCCGTTCGGCGGTATAAATTATCATCAATCAAAGTATATTTGAAAGCTATATGCCGAGCTTTTCTATCCACACTTTGGGTTGGACTGCGAATGTAGGCAACTACAGGAGATCTCCAATCAAGTGATTCGGCATTGTCACGCTTTGACGTGCTAGTAGCCAAATTATCTAATTCTAGCATCTCAAGCATCGGTTTCTTAATGATTGAAAATCTACCTTTGTTAATATTATAACCGATGCTTGCTGTGCCAAATCATTGGCCTTACTGTTTTCTAGCCTAGGGACATGGTGTATATGAAACTCATCCAACCTTTGCTAACATCTAGGCATTTGTCTAAGATGGCATTCAACGATCCATCTAAGCATTGAAAATTTTCAACAATTTGTTGCACTACTAAGAATGAATCGCCGAAAGCCTCTACGTGTTTTACACCCAAGCACTTCAACATCTCCAAGTCAGACAACAATGCTTCATATTCGGCCAGATTGTTGGTGCAATTATACACTAATCATCTTGAGAATTCAAAATGAATATCATGAGGAGAAATCAATACTACAACAATACCTTGACCCTCCTTGCAAACCTATCCATCAAGGTACAACTCCCAAAGGGTAAATGTCACATAACAAACATCTAAATCATGTTCTAAATCAATCTGTGCTCAACAATAAAATTAGCAACAATTTGGCCTTTCATGAATTTCAATGGTTCATAGGCTAAATCATACTCAATCAATGCATATGCTAATTTTCCAAGTCTACCACAAGAAATCGGCCTATGCGACATATGTCTAATAACATCGGTTTGACATGCAACCACACAAGCACTAGATAATAAATAGTGTCTTAATTTGGTGCAAGCATAATACAAGGAAAAGCATAGTTTTTTTTATGAGAGTGTACCTTGTTTTCGCATCAATCAACCGTCGGCTATGTAATCACATACTACTTCCGTTTGGCTTTTTGTGTCAAAACAGCACCAACCACATCATCTTCTGCCGCTATGTAAAGTCGAAAAGGGACTCCACCCTTGCGCGCTCCAAGAACCAGCGATGAAGATTAACATTATCAAAGGCTTATTGCTACTTTGCCCCCAAGTAAATTTGACTTCATTCTTTAGCCGAAGGAAAGGAGTAAACGCGTTGACTTTTTCTAACAAGTTGACAATAAACCTCCTCAAGTAATTCATCTTGCCTAAGAAGCATTGCAATTCCCTTTTGCATGTGGGCGCTCATATGCTTCTAATCGCCTCTATCTTCTTAGGATCTATCTCTATGCCCTTTTTATGAATTATAAAGCCTAAAAACTTGCCAGCCGATATACCAAAAGCACATTTGAGTGGGTTCATTTTTAAACCAAAGCAATGCATTCGATCTAAAGCAAGTTGCAAATCTGTCAAGTAAAGATCTAAAGCAGACAATTTGATTACCACATCATTTAGATAAACCTCCATGATAACACCAAGCAAATCATGGAAGATAAAGTTCATAACTCTTTGGTATGAGGCACCTGCGTTTTTTAACCCAAAAGTCTTGACAACCCACTCAAACAATCCTACAAAATTGGGACACCAAAAAGCAGTTTTAGACATATCATCTTTGGCCATGAAGATTTGGTTATAACACACATTACCATCAAGAAAACTAATCACTCTATGGCCAGAAGCAACATTAATCAACATATCGGCTATGGGCACAGAATATTCATCTTTAAGAGTGGCTCTATTCAAATTTCTAAAATCAATGCAAACCCTTTTCTTACCCATGTTCTTCTTCTCAACAGGCACGATGTTGGATATCCACTCTGCATACCTGCAAGGTCTTATAAATTTCGCATCAAGTAATCGGTTAATTTCTTCTTCAATCTGATCATGTGTCCGGATTAAACCTTCTTATCAGTTGTTTAAAAGGCTTAAAACCAGATTTGATTGGAAGCTGATGCCCAACGAGCTCGCGGCTCAACCTGGGCATTTTATTGTAAGACCATGCAAAATAGTCCACATATTCTTTTAGTAACCGATTAATTTCACTTTATAATCAGCTTCTAGATTAGCATTTATGAAAGTCGGCCTTGGATTGTCATCGCTGCCAAGATTTACCTCCTCAAGAGAATTGGCTGATGTAAATTCTTGTTCTAACTTATCCAAGTCCTCTATTTCTATAGTTTCACACATTTCGTTCTTGTTGGACTGATAGTGTTCTACTCTCTTTTGTAATCAATTTAAATTTGACACCATTGGATCACATAATATAGTTGAGCTGATTCTCCATCGGTTTTACATTGACGGGCACAAAACCATCCCTAGTTACATTAAGAAAATCATAGTCTGTCAAGTCCAACCCGGTCATGCATTGACGGTATCATGTGGTAAGGAAGATGAATCGGACATAGCAACACAATCACAAGCATCCGCATGAACAACCCCTACATCATCACCAACCCATTGTATCAAGGATTGATGCAATGTAGAAGGAACACACTTATTAGCTTGAATCCAATCACACCCTAAGACGAAGCTATAACTACCCCGTACATCGGTGAAAAAGAAAGCGGTTGCCATGATCTTGCTTCCAACGGTGAGCTCCATAGAAGCGATCCCTTTAGCCTCGATAGGATCTCCTCCACCCACACCGTTTAAAGTCATGTTGGTCTGGATGATCTCATCATTGGGCTTACCTAGCTTCTTAAATAAAGAATATGTCATTAGATTAACAATAGCACCACCATCTACAAGCATGCAAGAAATCGATGTACCATTGATATGACCTCTCACGTAGAGGGGTTTCAAATGGCTATCCGATTCTTTGGGCTTCTCGAAAATAGCACTCTTCGACCCAAAATTGAATTGTGCCATAACCTTCTCTTCTTCTACAAGAGAATAATAGGAAAGAGATAAGCAAATGGTGTTGATTTCCATACTTTCTCGAGGCGGTATAGGCTCATAGTAAAGGAGGTTGACGTCGTCGAACTCGGACATGTCGACATCCCCTTGGGTAAAGGCACTGCTGGGCTCTGCCCCAATGTGATGTCGATCGGATTCGGCGCTTCTGAAGTAGCCACTGCGTCCTCTGGTGTCGGTGGAGTGGGAGCTTTGGATTCCTTAGCTCTCCATTGTTTATCTTGAGGGACCATCAGCTTGATCTCATCAAACACTTCGTCCCTCCTCTTCTTAGCCTCTTTCTCCCGGATTTCATGTAGGCGCAACCGTTGCAGCTTTCTCTTTTGTGTGTGAGTCAAACCGGGTGGACACTACCTCGGCTGCATATACTTAGAGGAGCTCTTGCTACCACTAGCCTTATGATCATGAGAAGCCTTTTCGACCGGATCATTTAGCATGATCGGTCTCGTGAACACTCCCCCGATTTTAACATCGGTCGTGCTGATCTTAACGTCACCTTCGGATGCATTCTCTTGATGGATAAAGGTTGAAGGGGCAGGTTCATAACCTTACTTAGCGCGCCACTCTTGGTTAGGAGTGGAGGTGGAGCTACCTCTTCTTGCATTGACCAATTGAGGCTTAAACCAATCGTGAATGAGACTGGAGAGCCTCTTGAAGACATCTCCCTTTGATGCATTCCATCCCGGATGAAACAGTGGGTACAAATCGGAGGAACGGGCATCCAAGGTCCCTACATGGGTGCCACACTGGGAACGGCGGGCAAGACATAGGAGGGAACCATAGCGGTGGTATCCCAAACCCAAAAGAAGGAGGACGAGGTCTACAAACATTCGCCGTCGATCTCATCTCCTTCCTAGGCGGACTACTCCTCCTCGGTGGTGATCTTGGTCGCTTAACCAACTGATTGTTCAAATTGGACTTTCGGCTCTTGTACTTAGCCATAAGCTGGTCGAAAGTGCTTTTAGGCCCCATCGCCCTGTCCATGGCATTGCCTACGTTCACCTTTCACTTGCCCACCTCAAGATTTTTTGGCTTTACTAACTTGGGCTGTGGAACTTGCCTTCGGGTCTCGAGCTTTGGATGGTGATCTTGATGGATTTTTGACCATTAGGGGACTTCGCTAGCACCACCTTCCTGGAAGCACCCTTATCACTCGGAGGGGTAGGCCTTTCCTCCTCGATGATCACGTCCTTCCCCTTTGTCGTATCGGCTTGGTGAGGCCAAATCAACACCTTAGGGTTGAGCTCTAGAGTGTTCACAGGGAAATGGTGCTTGTTGATTTGTGTCTCCTTGAGACTCAATCATTCCTCATTGAGGGCTGATTGGACCTGTCGACAGAAAATATTTCAATCATTGGTGGCATGAGAGTAAGAATTATGCCATTTACAATATGCTCTACGTTTAATTTCATCCGTCGGAGGTGGAGTATATGCAATCTTAATGTATCCACCTTTGTGCAATTTATAAATATTTTTTCGCACTTAGCTACATCAAAGGTGTATTTCATATCGTCTTTCTAATTCTTATGAACCGGTTTGAGCGAATCACAAAAAAATGATTTGGCTTTAGACAGCCAAACAAACTCTGCAACTACAATGTCATTGGATCATCATCGGAGCTATTCGAATCGTACTCCACGACGTGCACGCTGTGGCGGGTCTTGTAATCATGTTTTACCTCTTTGCTTCGGCTTTCTTGAGCTGAAGATTTTTGTTGGAGGTGAGCAAGTGTAAGAAAATCGTGTCCCTCCTACTTTTCCTTAAGGTGTGACAGCAAACCACTAAAAGCTAGGTCAGCTAAATCTTTTTCAGAAATCATCAAATTAAACATCGGTTCTTAACATCTCTAAACCGCCGAATATAATCAACAACGGGTTCATCTTTTCTTTGTCTAACCTATGTCAAATGTGAAAATTTTAATTCATTGTCTCCGAAATGAAAATGATCATGAAACCTACGTTCTAAAGACTCCCATGTATAAATAAAACCTGGAGACAATGATGATAACTATGAGAAAGCGGTTCCGGTTAGTGCAGTCGCACTTTTAAAGCATCATTAGTAGAATTCGCCTCTCCTAGTTGAGCTATGTATTGGCTAATGTGCTCCCAATTGGTCTTATTATCTTTGCCATTGAATTTGATGAAGCCAGGAACACGTCACCCGCTAGGATATGGGACCAAATCAAATATGTGGGGTATGGTTTTCGGTAGATCCGGTCTCTCCCTTTAAGATCCACCCCTAGTGTCTTATGAATTTGTTTATTTAAATCCTCCTTAATATAAGGCATGCATTCCTCTATATTGGTGATGGGTGGTTTATGGAACGTGCCTTGTGACAAAGGGTGCATGTTCATTCTTATGGCATTAAATTCTTCGCAAGGTATAGGGCCATGAGGAATACCTGTACTGCTAGGTGGGATAGGTAGTGTACTATATGCAACGGTGCGGTAAGGAGGGACAAAAGGCCAGTTCATTCAATCAGCTCGTAGCCGAATTGGGGGATACTAGTGATTGGCTCTATGCTAGAGCATTGGTTTGCACATGAGGCTGCAAGTTAGTTTTCCCACTAAATCAGTTCAACGGCATGCCATACAAAGGTTGTTCTACACTAGATGTGTTAGGTGCCGATGAGCTAGTAGAAGGACCTACATGTGCAACATAAGTGGAAGACGATGGAACACGAACATTTTTTAAAGATTTAGACAAGTTATATTGAATCATGTGTTGCATATCATTAGCCAAGACCTTTTTCATATTGGCAAAATAGTATGAAAGGTTTTTAAAAGTAACAGTGGTTGTGGAGGTGTTCTTACATTGACAGCACCCATGGCTGCGTCGTGGACGACGGTCGGGAGAACGACTTCCTTCACTTGATAGATCACCCCTTGATGATCCTTCTTGAAGCACGTGAGGAAGTCTTGTAGCTCTCGATCTTTCTGCGCCTTGTGCTGCTCCTCGATGGCCTTTTGACGCTTTAAGAATGGGAGAACGATGATTCGGTTTGTGCAACCGAAATCTCTCGACCCTAGCGGAGTTGCCAAAAAATGTGTTGATGCAGAAATGGATCCCGAACCAATGCACCATGTGCATATCCGTGTGCGGAAATGCCGGCAACACCTTTACGCTGGTAAACTGCCGCACCTAGAAAGTCAAGCTCAGGAGGGACCCGTCGAAGCAAGACCTTCTTAGGGTTGATCCGGGCTCGGTCAGGCCACCGGATCGCCTTTAAACGTCATCGAGACAAAGAAAGAGCATCAAAATGGGGTCGAGTACGGGGATTAGGGTTTGAAGAGGTGAAAATATAAGGGCAAATGATAGGATCTTTTGGGATATCCACTCAATCGGCGTTAGGCCTCTTTATAAAGAGGTGGGGTGGTCTTACCTGTGCAGCCATGAATCTTCTTGATTAGGAAACTAATTAGCTCTGATTTGGTGTAAAAACTACCAAAAACAGACTTAGGTACTGGATACTCCGGCCCTAGGTCGGACACTCCGGTACCGGACACTCCGACACATTGTCGGACCATCCGGGGGTCTAAAATGCGGTTCCATAAAGGGGTCTTCCAGAGTCTCCGGCTGTAAGGATCAAGGACACTGAGAAGGAGGTTGAATCGGTTGACTTATACCACTAACTTCGTTACAAACTAAAACTATAAGACTTGACCACAACGAAAGCAAACCTAAACAAGTCTAGTAGGCCAAGACCTCTAATAATGCTAGTGATATAAAAATAACAACAAGCAAACACTAGCACGATAGCCACCAAGAAGAATCAAAGAACAACTTATCATATTATTCAAATGGTAAGTAAATGCGGTAAGTAAAAAGAGTGAGATAGAGTGCTCAGTTATTTTTTCTTGAGGTCTCAAAAGGTAGGCGCCTTCTCCATCCTTGTTGGACCACTCCCGTCGGAGTCCCAATCCCTCCCGTTGTTTCTAGAATGATGCTCACAAGGGTATGCTTCACCCCCGGAGTGAACACACCAACGACTCGGCTGTTGTACACAAAACCCAAGCGCTAGAGCAAGCCTCCAAGACTTGGGTGCTCCTTTTTGGTGTCCCTTTCGAGCAGGGGACCTGAAACCGCATACAAACATGGCAGTGTCTTCCACAACTTCTCGGAAGCTCGATCACTGACTTCTAGCCGGTCTAGGCCGCCGGCACCAAGAGTAATAGGCAAAGATCACTCCTCTCAAGCCCTACATGCTCTAGAAGGGTATGAATGCTCTCTATTACTCTCCTACTAGCACTAATGATCTCTAATCTTGCAATGTGCTCTCTTGATGGTGTCCCTTGGCCTCTCACAACTTGGCTCCAGCAATTCTGATTAAGGGCACATAGAAAAACGTCCCCCTCCGCAGTTTAAATAGGTTCTAAGCCCAGAAACAATCGTTGGGACGTGATGTCATAAAGCTGACTGCTTTATGCAATCATCGAACTGTCTGGTGACTAGACAACCGGACTGTCCAATGACCCTTCTTCCTCCTCGGCTAGGGAAACATTATCTCTAGAATCCATTCTATAAGGTACCGAACTATTCGATGCATACCTTCACCAGACTGTCCAGTGACATCCACTTTTGGACTCACAGAGACATCTTCACTGGACTTCAGCTTCTAACTCACCGAACTGTCCGATCACTTCACCGGCGGACTGTCAGGTGACTGCTCCATGTTGACTCCAAAGAGCACCTCTCTCAGGACTGGCTCCTTCAGAGCTCACGGGATTGTCCGGTGACCTCACCGGACAGTTCGGTGACTGAGTCTTCAGCTGTTTCTTGAGCATCAGTCTTTGACTTCCCTTCCTCTGCCATATTTAGTGCTTTTTGAGGATCTAAGGAGCATTCACACCCTATAATGAGCATCGGTCTTTGACTTCCCTTCCTCTACCATATTTAGTGCTTTTTGAGGATCTAAGGAGCATTCACACCCTATAATACTTGTATGACTAGAGACAAATGACCTTACCCCTCTTAATAGTACCAGAGTTCCTATAGACTCTCTAGCTAGTCTTTAGTCTTGTTCCTTCGAAGCCCGACAACTCCTCTTCTAGGGTTCATCCTTGTCATCCACCGAGGAAGCCCACCATAAAGATGTAGAATTAGCGAGGTGGTACCTGCAACACAACCGTTATCTATGGTTGTTCATTCAATCACCAAAATCAATTCATACCTTTTAGGGGACTTCAAAGATCATGAAGCTTACATCGGCTTTGTACCAGACACTCTAGTAGCGGACACTTTGAGGGTCAAAAAATGCGGTTTCAGAAAGAGGTCTACCAGAGTCTCTGGCTTGTGGCAGCCATTTTTGTTAAAGCCGTGATTTCCTCGTCCGAGCTCCAATTTAGATGATCCATATATCCGTTTTGATTATCTCGACGAGGGCTACGTTTTCGAACCTTCAAATCATGGATATGGCTTCATCTTCGTGTCTTTTTAAGAACTTCTTTTCTTCTTTAGTAGAATTTAGCCAAACTTTTTGAAAATATCTCGCACATCCCTAAAAAACATGTTAAAAAATAATTCTCGCAAAATAACCATCATCAACCGAAATCTTGTACCATATTTCAGTTTGTTAATCATGAATTTCTGATTTTTTCGGGACGCTTGTACGCTCTGGTCCAATACAGGAGACTCCGGTACCAGGTATTCCGGTCGTCAACCAAATACTCTGGTGGGTTTTAGACCGATTCCTGAAGGGGTGCTCTCGGACCCTCTGGCCCATCACCGGACACTCCGGACCAATTCCACAAGGGGTTCACCGGACACTCCGGCACCTGGCCAGACACTTCGGTGGTTCTGGGCCGATTCTAGAGAGAGGTCTCTCGGACACTCCAGTCATCGACCGGACAGTTCGATACTTGCAAATTTTTAGTGTCAACAAGAGTTTAATAGAAGTTACGTTTACATGACTCAAAAGTTCAATGTCCTCATTAGTATCCAAATTAGCAAGGACATGACTAAATTTACTTAAATTCAGAACAAGAACAGGGGAGAAACACACATCTTTGAGCTATGTAGTCGACAAGACGCGAACTAGTTCTCCAAACTGTACCCAACTATCAATCCTTCCACCAAATAAATATACAAGAAATGAATTCTCCTGTTCATGATGCTGTGATAAACCAAATGCCATTGCTTGTTAATTGCCTCATAATGTTTAGAGAACTCTACCCTCATTCTGGAAGTATGAAGTGCTCTATGTGCTCAAATTGAACACAAAGAGATAGATAATCCAGCATCTGGACAGGCTCGCTGAGGTCGCACATGGGGAAGAGGCCACCGTCACGCACGGAGCTCGCTCGGATTTAAGTGTTCGAGCCTGAGGTGCGGGAGGTGCGGCCAGGCATGGGTGAGGCGGGGGATCTGGCAGCTTCTGGCTGAGCCATTGGAGGCAGACAGGTGGCGGAGCTCGCACAGATCTGGCGAGCAAGGGGCGTTGGACGGAGTTGGGGCGACGAGATGCGAGAGTGGAAGGCACAGTTGTCTACAATGAGAGAATGGTGGCAGTGGAAGGGTGGCCATGGGATAAATAAATGCCCATCTCTAATGAATAAACATCGATGACTATTGACAAATGCTCGTCTCTGATGTATAAATATTAGTGACGGTGATGAATACCTATCTCTGATGTATAAAATGCCATCACTAATGACTCATAAATGACGGGTAGAAATACACATATCACTGATATGTACGGGCCATGATGTATTAATACATCTGAGATAGGTATTCATCACATTCTCCAAATCTGCTAGTTAGTTCACTACCTCAAATTGATATAAAGGAGACACCATCATTAGCGACACTTCACAAAAAGCCGTCGCTAATGACACATCAGTGACGGCTAAAATTATACGAGTCACAGATATAAGCGAACCATCTCAAATTAGAGACGCAAAAATTAAACACCATCGCTAATAACAGACATCAGCGATGGTTGCCGAAAAGCCATCGCTGATGAAGACCTATTAGCGACGTTCCCTGTAAGCCCGTCAGCGACACGTTTCTATACGCCGTTGCTGATAATGTAACATCAGGAAAGGACACCACGGAGCTGTCGCTGATGACAAATCAACAGGGACGCGTGCCTGTTAACCGTCGCTGATGAGTGATTATCAGAGACATGCCTCACATACCTGTCACTGATGACGAATCATCAGGGACACGTGCCCGTTAGCCGTCGCTGATGACTTTACATCAGAGACACGTCGTTGTTCACCGTCGTTGATGAATGAATATCAGAGATGTGTCTTATTTCACCGTCACTGATGATGTAACCTAAATCAGATCGACGGTGGAATTCGTGGCCGCGCCGTCTTTCTCCACTGCCATGTCCTATCCTTTTCGGACTTGACCACCTTGCCCACCAGCCGCCTTGCCCTACTTGGTGCTCGTGCCCCTGGCCTCCCTCGCTGATTGGTCCTAGACCTTACCCTAGGTGCATGGTTCATCCTCGTGTTGCCTCTCCGACCTGACCCCACGCCGTCTTTCACAGCTGCCGTGTCCAAGCCTTCTCGGACGCAGCCGGCATCCGTAGTTTGCCCACCAGCCGCCTTGCCCTACCCGGCATGGATTTGGTGCTCCTGTCCCCGGCCTCACTTGCTTCGAGAGTATACGACTCCACCAACTCTGTGGTGAGGGAGACCGACCCAGCCTCTCTGATCCCCTGATCTCCTATCTTCTTCTCATGACAAAATCTTATGTAGGAAAGATCATCAGCCCCTCCATGTCTTATGGTCCTTTGTGCAAGCTACTTTCACAATTTTGTTGGTAACCAAAAAATTAAGGCTTGCTTCTACCACCACTCCATGTAAGTATTTCTCTTTCCCTGTAATCAGTGACTTATGGACCGCTATTCCAGTTTTGGTTAGTGTATGACTTGCATGTTGCTTGTTTTGAAACTATACAGATGTCGAGCAGCGATTGGATGTACCTTGAGAACCGCACTTGTGATGAGTACCTTAAATGTGTCATTGCTTTCATCACTATTGTGGAGAAGGACATGAAGCGGAAGAAGAATACGGCTATGTTCTGTCCATGTATTGATTGTCGCAATGATAAGAAGTCCCCACATTCCATGCACCTCCATTCTCATTTGATCATGCGTGGGTTCAAAGAGAATTATAAGATTTGAAATAAGCATGGAGAAGAAGGATTTAATCTTGGTGAGCTTAAGCAGGAATTCACAGATGAAAATATGGATCACATCCCCTCCGGCTGCAATGTAGAAGATCTACATCTCAGAGATGATGATATCTTATCTATCAATTATGACTTTGCTGATGTTGTTGATGATATTAACCAGATGGTGCTTGATGCTAAGAGAAATGATGGATATAATGATTGAGAGTTTGCAAAGTTTTAAAAGTTTGTGCAGGACTCTAAGAAACCCTTGTACCCTGGCTGTGACAAGAAGTTCACGAAGTTGTATTTGGTCCTTAAGCTTCTGCAGTTGAAGGCAAGACATTGTTGGAGCAATAGGAGTTTTTCCAAGTTATTACACCTGCTAGGGGACATGCTTCCAAAAGAAAGTGAATTGCCGACAAACACCTATGATGCCAAGAAAACAATATGTCCTTTGGGATTGGAAGCACAGAAGATACACGCATGCAAAGAAGATTGTATGTTGTATCATGGTGATTATGCAGAGTTGACCCATTGTCCTTTTTGTGGCACCTCACGGTACAAGCCCAAAAAATGGAGGAGAATATGAGGTATCTAGTAAAATGAAAGGGTATCCTAGATAGGTGGTGTGGTATTTTCCTATCATTCCCCGTCTCAAGCGCTTATTTGCAAATAGTAAAGAGGCCCATCTCCTCTGTTGGCACAAGGAAGGTCATAAGAATGATGGAAATCTTTGACATCCTACAGACTCAGCTTAGTGGTGGAACATTGATTCCAAATATGGAAGTTTTGCCAAAGAAGTGAGGAATTTGAGGTTTGCATTGAGCACGGATGGAATGAATCCATTTGGTGACATGAGTACTGCCCATAGCACATGGCCTGTCGTATTGTGCATCTATAATCTACCACCTTGGCTTTATAACAAGAGAAAGTATATTATGTTGACAGTGTTGATTTCTGGTCCTAAGAAACCTGGCATCAACATTGATGTGTATTTGAGGCCTTTGGTGGATGATCTCAAACAGTTATGGTCTGATGGTGCTGAGGTATGGGATCAATACAAGCGGGAGTATTTTATGTTGCATGCAATGTTGTTATGCATAATACAAGGTCTTCCTACTTTATATGCTGTATCAGGATAGAGTAAATGTGGAAAGGGTTGCCCTCAATGCTTATATGACACTGAGAGTTTATGCCTGAAAAATTCCAAGAAAACAGTATATATGAGACATCGTCGGCTTCTTCCAAAGTCTCATGCATACTGGAGTATGAAGGCTCAGTTTGATGGAACAGAGGAGACATTGTTAGCTCTACGTTATTTTAGTGGAGAAGATGTTTATGAGCAAGTCATGAAAATTGACTCAACCCATAGAAAAAGAAAGCGTATGGCCAGCAACAAAGGAAATGTGGAAGAAAAAATCAATATTCTGGGAGCTACCTTTTCAGAGACGTCTGTTTACCCGTCCCTGATGCCGTATATTTGCGACAGTGGTTTTCTTGTCTCTAATGACGTCTCATCAGTGACGTAAAATTAACGACGGCTGCAACCCCCGTCGCTAATGAGGAAAAATACCCGTCGCTGTTGGCCCTTTTTGTGGTAGTGGTTGTGTTGACACCCAAAAATCACAGGGTCACCGGAGTGTCCGACATATTGCCGGAGTGTCCTGTGAGCCCTCATAGGTTCGGCCACTTAGCCTACCGGAGTATTTGGCACGTCGCCGGAGTGTCCCGTGAGCCCTCACGGGTTCGGGCACATGGCGCACCCGAGTATCCGACACTCTACCAGAGGGTCTAGTGATCCCTCACGGGTTGGGGCACTTCGCCCACCAGAGTATCCGGCACGCTGCCAGGGGGTCCAGTAGGCCCTCTCGGGTTCCCGTAATTATACGACGGAACCTCCGACATCTTACCAGGCACTTTACCGGAATCTCCGGTAATGCCGATTTAGAAAGGTTTTCAGCAGATTGATTTTAATTTTTTTTTCCTAATTTGTGAGATTAGTTGCTCTGCGAGATAAGACCATCTCACCTCTATAAAACAGAGGCCCATAGCCGGTTGAGGATAATCTCAATTGAACCTATCATTTGCCTTTATATTTTATTCTTCTTCGAACCCTAATCTCCTTACTCGCCCTCTCGTGCTGTTCTTCCTTCGTCTCGGCGACGATCGAAGGCGATCCGGCTGGCTTGACCGAGCCCGAATCAACCCTAAGAAAATCCTCCACCAACAGGATGCCTCCTGAGGCGGGGCTATCAAGGTGCTGTCCAAATCTGGCGTTGAAAAGGCGCCGACGTTCCCGCACACGGACGTGCGAGCGGTGTGTTGGCCCGGACTGGATTTCAGCGTCAACACAATTTTTGACGACTCCGTTGGGGATGAGTGATTCCGGTTGCATAAACCGAATCGTTGTTTTCACCATGAACTCTGAGATTTCCACGACGAACATCGTCATGCCGTCCTTGGAGGAGTTGCCCGAGGAGGCACGCAAGGCGTTCTTGGAACTCCGTAAGGCCTCCGAGGAGGCGTGCATAGAGTGAGAGCTACAGGAGTACTTGGCGTGTTTCAAGAAGGACCGCCAAGGCACGATCTCTCAAGTGAAGGAGCCCGTTCTTCTGGCCGTCGACGACGACGCAGCCATGTGTGCTGTCAACGTAAGGACATCTTCACACCCCCGTTACTTTTGACGATCTTTCATATTATTTTGTCAACATGAAGAAAGTCTTAACTAATGATATGCAATACATGATCAAAAAAACATGTCCAAGTCTAAAAATGTTAGTATTGCATCATCGTCTCATGTTGTGCATATAGGTTCTACTACTAGTGCATCGGCGCTTACAACGTCTAGTGTAGAACAACCTCCATATAGCATGTCGTTGAGCTCGTTTAATGGGCAAACTAGTTTTTCATCTAACGTGCAAACTAATGCTTTGGTAGTGTCACCTGCTAGCGTAGAGCCAATCACTAACATCCTCAATCCGGCCATGAGCCTATTGAATGAATTTGCTAGCTTTGTTTCTCCTTACCGTACCGTCACATATAGCACACCACCTATCCCATCAAGCGGTACGGGTATCTCTCATGGCCTCGTCCTTAATGAGCGATTTAGTGCCATGAAAATGACAATACACCCTCCACCATCGAGCGCATCTACTAGACCACCCATTGCTAACATAGAGAAGTGTATGGCACGCATTAAAGAGGATTTAAACAAACAATTTTGTGAGACGCTAGGGGTAGACCTTAAGGGGAGAGACCAAATTTATCAAAAGCCGTACCCCATGTATTTTGATTCGATCGCATACCCCGTTGGATGGTGTGTTCCTGACTTCGTCAAATTCAATGGCGAAGATAGCAAAACCACTTGGGAACACATTAGCCAATACATAGCACAGCTGGGAGAAGCGGGTTTTAGTGAGGCTTTGAAAGTATGTTTGTTTTTTATCACTAACCGGAACAGCTTTCTCTTGATTTTCATCATTGTCCTCGGGATCCATATACACGTGGGAGTCTTTAAAGCGCAAGTTTCATGACCACTTTTATTTCGAGGACAACGAATTAAAGTTCTCACATTTAACATCGGTTTGGCAAGGGAAAGAGGAACCCGTCGTTGATTATCTTTTACAGTTTAGAGATGTTAAGAACCGATGCTTTAATTTGACAATTTCTGAAATGGATTTAGCCGACCTAGCTTTTAGCGGTTTATGATCGCACCTTAGGGAAAAGTTTGAGGGATATGATTTTCTCACACTCACTCACCTCCAACAAAATGCTTCGGCTCAAGAGAGCCGAAGCAAAGAAATAAAACGTGATTACAAGACCCGTCGTGCAAGCATGCACATCGTGGAATGTGATTCGGATAGCTTCGATGATGATTCCAATGACATTTTGGCTGCTAAGTTCGTTTGGCCCTCTAAGGCCAAATCGTTTGCTTGTAATTCGCTCAAACAGGTTCATAAGAATCAGAAAGGCAATGTAAAATACAACTTTGATGTAGCTAAGTGTGACAAAATATTTAACGAGTTGCACAAAGGAGGATACATTAAGATTGCGTAGAGCATATTGTAAATGGTATAATTCTTATTCTCATGCTACTAATGATTGCAATGTTTTTTGTCGACAAGTCCAATCGGCCCTTAATGAGAGATGATTGAGTCTTAAAAAGATGCAGATCGACAAGCACCCATTCCCCGTCAACACTCTCGAGCTCAACTCCAAGGTGTTGATTCGGCCTCATCAAGCCGATACAACCAAAGGGAAAAACATGATCATCGGGAGGAGATGCCTATTTCTTCGAATGAAAAAGGTGCCTCTAGGAAGGTGGTGCTCGAGAAGTCTCTGATGGTCAAAAGTCTCTCAAAGTCACCATCCAAGGCTCGAGGCCCGGAGGGCAAGCTCTATAGCCCCACATGATAAAGCCGAAGAATCCGCAGGTGGGCAAGTGGAAGATAAACCAAGACAAAGCCACAGATCGGACGATGGGGCCCAAAAGCGCCTTCAACCGTCTCATGGCTAAGTACAAGACCCAAAAGATCAATTTGAACAATCAGTGTATAAAGCGATCAAGGTCACTATCTAGGGGAGGCAACCCACCTAGGAAGGAGATGAGGCCAACTGTGAATGTGCACGGGCCTCCTCTTCCGTTTCCTCCATATGGGTTCACAGCGCCGCCACCGTGGTTCCATCCTATGCCTTGCCCACCGTTTCTGGTATGGCATTCATACATGTGACTATGGATGCCTGTGTCATCGATGCCATAAGCGTCATTTCATCCGGGAGGAAACAGACCGAGAGGAGATATCTTCACAAGGCTCTCCAAGCCTACTCTGGATCGAACGGATTCTCGACCGATCAAGGATCCAAGAGGGAGCTCCCCCACCGCGCCTAAGCAAGAGTGGCGTCGGAAGCATGGTAATGAACCTACCCCTTCTACTTGTCATCAAGAGAGCGTATCTGAAGGTGTCATAAAAATCGGCACAACCGATGTCAAAATCGGAGGAGTCTTCACGGGACCTATCACTTTGGATGATCTGATCGACAAGGCTTCTCATGATCATGAAGCTAGCAGCAGCAAGAGATCCTCCAAGTACACACAATTGAGGTGGTGTCCGCTTGGCTTGACCCACACTCAAAAGAGGAAGCTCTAAAGGCTACGCCTCTGAAAGATGCAAGATTAGGAGGCGGAGAAGAAGAGAGACGAGGTCTTCAATGAGATCAAACCGATGGTTCCTCAAGATAAACAATGGAGAGTTAAGGAACCCAAGCTTCCTACTCCACCGGTGACGGTGGAAGCGGTGGCTACTCCAAAACCGCTAGGTTTGACCGACGCCGTCTTGGGAGAGGACTCTACAGTGCCTTCACCCACGGGAGACGTCGACATGTTTGAGTTCGACAACGATGACCTCTTGGACTACGAGCCAACACTGCCTCGAGAAGGTATGGACATCAACACTATTTGCTTTTCTCTTTCTGATTACTCTTTGGTAGAGAAGAAAGAGGTCATAGCACAATTCGACTTTGGGCAAAAAGTGCTATCTTTGAGAAGCCCGAGGAAACGGAGAACCATTTGAAGCCTCTCTATGTGAGAGGTCATATCAATGGCACATCGATTTCTCGCATGCTTGTAGATGGGGGTGCGATTGTTAATCTAATGCCATATTCTTTGTTTAAGAAGCTAGGTAAAGCCGATGACGAGCTCATCCGGACCAACATGACTTTGAACGGTGTGGGAGGAGGAGACCCTATTGAGGCTAAGGGGGTCGCTTCTATGGAGCTCACCGTTGGGAGCAAGACCATGGCTACCGCTTTTTTGGTTGCCGATGTGCGCGGTAGTTATAGTTTGATCTTGAGGGGTGATTGGATTAATGCCAATAGATGTGCCCTCTCTACATTACATCAACTCTTGATACAATTGGTTGGTGACGATGTAGAGGTTATTCATGCGGATGCATCGGCTTATGTTGCTATAGCCGAATCATCTTCTTTGCCGCATGACGCCGTCAAGTGTTTGCCGGTTTAAACTTGATGGATTATGATTTTATTAGTGTGACTAGAGATTGTTTTGTACCTGTTAATGTAAAGCCGATGGAAAATCAGCTCAACCATATAATGTGATTTAATAGAGTCTAATCTTGATTGGTTGTGAAAGACAGTGGAGCACTATGGGTCCAATATGAACGATTTGTGCGAAGCTATAAAAGAAATAGAGGACATGGATAAGTTAGGACAAGGATTCACATTGGCTGACCCTCTTGAGGAGGTAAACCTTGGCAGCGATGATGATCCTAGGCCAACTTATATAAATAAAAATTTGAAAGCCGATTATAAGATCAAGTTAATCGGTTTACTAAAAGAATATGTGAACTGTTTTGCATGATCTTATAATGAAATGCTCGAGTTGAGCCGCGAGCTAGTTGAGCATCGGCTTCCAATAAAATCTGATTCTAGACTCTTTAAGCAACCGATGAGAAGATTCAACCCGATTATGCACGATCGGATAAAAAAGAAAATTGACCGATTGCTTGATGCAAAATTTATAAGACCTTGCAAGTATGTGAAGTGGATATCTAACATCGTGCCGGAGGAAAAGAAGAACACCGGTAATATTAGAGTTTGCATTGATTTCAGAAATTTGAATAGAGTCACTCCTAAATATGAGTATCCTATGCCCATAGCCAATATATTGATTGACGCTGCTTCTGGCCATAGAGTTATTAGTTTTCTTGATGGTAATGCGGGATACAACTAAATCTTTATGGCTGAAGAGGATATGTCTAAAACTGTTTTTAGATGTCTCGTTTTTGTAGGATTGTTTGAGTGGGTTGTCATGACTTTTGGGTTAAAGAATACGGGTGCCACATATCAAAGAGCTATGAATTTTATCTTTCATGATTTGCTTGATGTCATCATGAAGGTTTACATAGATGATGTGGTGATCAAATCGGCTGCTTTGGATTCTCACTTAGCCGATTTGAAACTTGCTTTGGACTGTCGTTTCGGTTTGAAAATGAATCCTCTCAAATGTGCTTTTTGTGTATCGACCGAGAAGTTTTTAGGCTTCATAATTTATGAAATGGGCATATAGTTAGATCCTTAAAAGATAGAAGCAATTAGAAACGTGCAAGCACCGACATGTAAGAGAGAGTTGCAAAGCTTCTTAGAGAAAGTGAATTACTTGAGCTAATTCATTTCTAACTTGTTGGGAAAGATTAATGCATTTACTCCTATTCTTCGGCTAAAGAATGAAGCCGAATTCACTTGTGCGGTAAAACAGCAAGAAGCTTTTGAGAGGATCAAAGAATACTTGTCTTCGCCGCCAGTTCTTAGGGCGCCTAAGGGTAGAGTCCCTTTCCATCTTTACATAGCGGCAGAAGATGATGTGGTTGGTGCTGTTTTGACACAAGAAGCCGAAGAAAAGAAGTACCTGATCACCTATGTGAGCTGACGGTTGGTGGATGCGGAAACAAGCTACACTCTAATCGAGAAACTATGCTTTTGCTTGTATCATGCTTGCACCAAGTTGAGACATTATTTGCTATCTAGCACTTGTGTGGTTGGTTGTCAAACCGATATTATTAAGCATATGTTGCATAGGCCGATTTCTAGTGGTAGGCTTGGTAAATGGGCTTATGCATTGATTGAATATGATTTGGCTTATGAATCGTTGAAATCCATGAAAGGCCAAATTGTTGCTAATTTTATTGTTGAACATCGGATTGATTTAGAGCATAATCTAGATGTTGCTTATGCTACTTTCACCCCTTGGAAGTTATATTTTAATAGATCGGTTTGTAAAGAGGGTCAAGGTGTTGGTGTCATTTTAGTATCTTCTCATGATGCACATTTTAAATTCTCGAACCGATTAGAATATGATTGCACCAATAACCAAGCCGAATATAAAGCATTGTTGGTCAGTTTGGAAATGTTAGAGTCCATGGGGGTTAAGCACGTAGAGGCTTTCAGTGATTCGTTGTTAGTAGTGGAACAAATTTCTAAAAAAATTCAATGCTTAGACGAATCATTAAATGCCATCTTAGATAAATGACTAGACATCATTAGAAAGATGGATGAATTCAATATACATCATGTGGCTAGGCTAGAAAACGGTAAAGCCAATGAGTTGGCTCAACAAGCATCAGGTTACAATGTTAGTAAAGATAGATTTTCAACCAATAAGAAACCTATGCTTGAGGTGTAAGAGCTAGACCATTCAGATACTAACACGTCCAACTGTGATAGTGCCGAATCGCTTGATTGGAGGTCACCCATAGTTTCATACATTCGTAGTCCCACTCAAAGTATGGATAGAAAGGTTCGACATGGATCTTTCAAATATACTTTGATTGATGGTGAATTATAACATCGAACGGGAGATGATTTACTCTTGAAATGTTTGGGTGATGATGAGGCCAAAGTAGCTATGGGAGAAATCTATGAGGGTATTTGTGGTACGCATCAATCGGCTCCAAAAATAAAATAGTTGTTAAGAAGGGCCGGATTTTATTTGCCAACCATGATTACCGATTGCTACGGTTACTACAAAGGATGCGAAGAGTGTCAAAGATTTGAAAACATTCAATTGGCACCCACAGCTATGATGAACCTCATTATAAAATCATGACCATTTCGAGGATGAGGATTAGACTTCATAGTGCAAATACATCCTCTATCTTTGAAGAGACATCGTTTCGTGTTGGTCGCGACGGACCACTTCACCAAATGGATCGAAGCTAGGCAAAATGGCTTATCTACCGATGAGTATAGGACATTAATGCTAGACAATATTGATGAAGTCACCGATAAACATTTGAATGCTTTGAGAGAGATTGAGAAGGATAAAGCATGAGTTGCTAGAGCATACAATAAGAAGGTGAAAGCCAAAACTTTTTAGGTGGATGAATTGGTTTGGAAAACTATTCTGCCCGTAGACTCAAGAAGCAACAAGTTCAAGAAATGGTCTCCTAGTTGGGAAGGGCCATATAGAATAGTAAAAGTCATCACCAGAAATGTAAACATATTGGAGGATGTTCGAGGGAATCATTACCTAGAGCCCTTAATGACAGATACTTGAAAAAGTATTATGTAAGTGTATGGCAAGAAGCGTAAAAAAAAAAGTGGCCAATGTGAAGAACATCGTTGCTGAAGTTGATGCAATGGCCGATGAGTCAAGAAAACCATCGTTGTTAGAGGTTTTTGGGTGCTTAAATGTTTTATGGTGTAGGATCTTTACCAAAAACAGGGAGACATATGTTGACACTCAAAAATCATAGGGCCACCGGAGTGTTCGACACATTACCGGAGTGTCCAGTGAGCCCTCTCGGGTTCTGGCACTTGACCTGCCGGAGTATCCGGCACGTCGCCCGAGTGTCCGGTGAGCCCTCTCGGATTCAGGCACTTGGCCCACCGAAGTATCTGGCACTCTGCTAGAGGGTCCGGTGAGTCCTTTTGGGTTGGGACACTTGACTCACCGAAGTATCCGACACACTGCCGAAGGGTTCGGTAGGCCCTCTCGGGTTCTCGAAATTACACGACAGAACCTCCGACATCTTATCGAAGACTTCGGTCACCGGAGTATATGACACTTTACCGAAGTCTCGGGTAATGCCGATTTATAAAGGTTTTCAGCAGATTGATTCTAATTTTTTTCCTAATTTGTGGGATTAGTTGCCCTGTAGGATAAGACCATCTCACCTCTATAAAATAAAGGTCCATGGCCGGTCGAGAATAATCTCAATCGAACCTATCATTTTCCTTTATAGTTTTTTTCTTCTCTAAACCCTAATCCCTTTACTCAACCTCTTGTGCTGTTCTTCTTTCATCCCGCGATGATTAAAGACGATCCGGCTGGCCTGACCAAGCTCGGATCAATCCTAAGACGATCTTTCTCCGACAGAGTCCCTCTCGAGATGAGGTTGTCTAGGTGATGTACAAACTCGACATTGAAGAGGCGCTGACACTTCTGCACACAGACGTGCGAGCGGTGCGTTACCCGGACCCGATTTCGGCATCAACAGGTTGCTTTTGGTTACACACTTTCCATCTTCCGAAAGAAGCACAAGCAACACGAACTCGTTGATTGAGTTCTTGCTATATTATTGATCTATCCAAATGCAGTTGTACGTTGAATATATATATATATATTTTGCATTAGAGTTCAACGCTTAATCCGTAAGAGCCTGAGCTAATGAACTTAGGTTGTTCGTAAAGCAAGTGCACGCAAAAGGCGACATGATACATATTCTTAGTTTATAAATGAGTGCCGTACATTTACATTCCACTCAACAATAGGACATTTCTTGAACGCGTTCACGTAATAGTCTCAGCTGGCATATACGGGTCAGCTTTGCACAGCTAGTGGCGTCCATCGGATTATAGACTATTTGTGATGTCATGTTTTTAGTGTCATACAAGTAATTATCCTAAAATTCAAAGCTATCAATGTCAATAACCATTTTGAATGCAAGAAGAGTGTTCCAGTTGGGTATAGCAAGGGCTAAGTTATTCAATATAAGAGGAACTGTATTTTCTCAATCCACCATATTTTTACAGCAATGTTCGCATTTCGTTCAGTTTGAAAATATCAGTATTTATTAAGTAATTTGATACAAATGAGATTTTCAACTTTGCGTCATGTATTCATTCATAAGATAGCCAAATAATAATGCAAAAATTTAGTGCACATCGTATACTCCTATTCTTAAATTGTTAACAACTATTGTTTATTAGAATGGTAAACACAAATTCGTTAGCCTGGCATTGACTAACGCACAAATGTGGGACAAACAGGCTAGCTGAGGTGTTACGCAAAAAGAAAAATAAAAGGCTAACTACGGCAATTAGATAACATTATGTTGAATTTACAGAGATATAACCCAGCCGGCGAAATAATCAGCGCGCGCCTGGCCTGAGGGACACGCAACATCTCATGGAAAAAAAATGGCGATCGGATAATGATGTGGAGTGAGTTCCCTTTACACTCGACCTTGTTCCAGATTTGTCTCTCGTAACCAATCGCAACTAACCAGCAGACCGGCCTACCAAGCTGGTACATGCGTCACACTTCTCTCCGGCGAAGCAACGCGATCGATCTTCTCCCGGTTTTTATGTCTGCATGGGACGTTGCTTTCTTCTTTCTCTGTATAAGTACTAACATACATATTGCATTCATCCCTGCATTGCCAGTTACTTGCACGCCAGAACGCGCGCTCCCCACCCCCACCACCACCACACAGAAATGATCATGGCTGGGCAATGCAAGTTCATAATAGCTTCAACGCTTCTTGTTTCGCTCCTCTCACTAGGATGCGAAGCAGAGAGTGGAAATCTTACCAGAGGTAGCTTTCCCGTGGGATTCATATTCGGCACAGCTGCTTCTGCGTATCAGGTTTTTTTTCCTTCAGTAATTCCATATACAGTTGCCTCGCCACTTCTCTGTTTGAATTCTTCAGTCATCAATTTGCTTTGATTCGACAAATTAAACTTCGTTTAAAAAAAAAAGGCAAACGTTTGTCCTGGAACACTGTGTTTTGCGAGCTTTACAAGCATGGTATCCATCCCAGGTTCGTCAAAATCAGTAGCTCGCATGATGAAGAACATATTCTTTCCTTGCCACGTGCTCTTTCTTCTTCCTTTTGTAGTGGATTCAGCACATGAGAAAAAGGAGTGGGTCGTGATCAACAGTGCTATCTGCGCTGCCTAGTAATTTGTGGTGAATAAGTTAGTGCATCTTTTTGGTGGCTCCAGATCTCTCTATTCTTTGAGATGTCTTGAGACACAATGAGCAAAAAAGAGTAAACGAAAGTGTGCAGGATGGTTGTCAATTCCAAGCTAGTTTTTTCGTTTAACTGTGGATGGGACCATGCATACACTATATATATTTCTTGAATATATTTTTTGGCTGCTTTACCTTCGAGATTACTAGGTAAGGATCCAATAATTTCAAATCTATTAGTAGCAGGGACCACGGCTTCTCTACGTTAATCTTTTTCCTGTAGGCCCACTTGCTGATGGTTAAATCAATTCTATTAAATATTTGCAGGATAAGATTCTAGGCACAGCGAGCTGTTTAACTCTGCATATAAACCACTCCCTCCATGATAGAAAAACTTTACATCTGGATTCCATGCCATTTAACTTTGATCAATAATTTCTACATATTTAGTTAACTTTAATAACATGAGACTTATTCTCATTCTATTCATCATTATAAATATTTTCATAATATATATTTTTATACTATTAATGTTGATTAGATTTTATATAAATTATTAGTCAAAGTTATATAGCACACAACACAAATTTAAAGTTTTGCTAGGACGGATGGGGTGATACATTTCAACAGAAAGTGGAATTGGGTATGAGTAGTTCCCTCTGTTCTTAATTAGTTGTCGACATTAACTTTTAACGCCATCTTTGATCGGTCACTTTATTAAAAAAATAGTTCAAATATGTAAAATTATAGGCTATGTTTTAAATACCATTAATTATAAAGCAAAATTATAGCATAATATATCTTATTGATCACACTTTTTTATAAGATTAATAGTCAAAGATAATGGTTTAAGAAGGGTATGTTCTTTAAAGTAGTTATTAACAGTTTTCTGATGCACACTCAATCAACTTAGTAAGCTTACTGGGTTTTAAGTATCATCCATCTAAAAGCTGGAGAAGCAAAGTGCTTAGCATGGAACCACTGTAATTCATAAGGCTCTAATGTCGAAAAGGAGAAATTGGACGCTATAAACTGAATGCGACTTACGAGCTGTGACCGACCCTTCAGAACATAAAGTTGCTTGTTTCTCGCAACAAATAGTTTTACACGGTGATGTGCAGTAAAACAGCCTCAGGTGGAACTTGTCCGTGGAATTTTGCTACTTCTATTTGATTTTGTACTCTGTATGTTTCCTACAGTATGAGGGAGCTGTCAAGGATGATGGAAGAGGAACTACTATTTGGGACAAATTTGCACACACATTCGGTGAATGAATGTTTCTCTTTTACCATGCCTAACGCGTAACTTTTCATGATACTCGGAATCTTCAATTTGAATATCGTAGTACGTCCAATTTAGCTAATCTTTAATTCATGGTGGAGACTGAGAACTTTGTTTATATATACACAAATATAGATGTGATCGTAAGTGTACGGAATTGCCTATCGATTACTCTTCGATCCCACTTTGCTGTATTTTAAGCTCTGAGCATGAGAATTAATGAGTTGAAAATGAGAATGCTAAATAATTTATCAAACTGGAAGATACTAGGGTGACAATAGTATGGGACGGGAGTAGTTCGTTTCTGGTGTATATTTCTTAAATAAATTTTTCAAGTACATTTCAACATTAACTTAATTTGTGCATCAAAATGCTTTCATATATGAGTCTTAGACAGACAGGATTGGGATAAAAGGTTAGAAAAAGATAAATTTGCATCGATTTTTCTAAGAAAATCATAATTCTGTAACTTACTGTTCGATTTTCTTTGCAGGAAAGATAATTGACTTCAGCAACGCTGATATTGCAGTTGATCAGTACCACCGTTTTGAGGTCAAAATGACTACTCCCTCTGTTTCTAAATTAATGTCATCGTTGATTTGTAACATCAATTTTAATCATTTGTCTTATTCAAAAGAAATATAATAATTTTTATATATTTTGTTATAATTTGCTTTATCATAAAAGGCGTTTGAAATGTAACTTATAATTTTACACATTTAAATTAAGTTTTTGAAAAAAGATGAATGGTAAAATATGATATTAGAAGTTAACAGTAACATCAATTTAGGAAAGGAGTAATTGTCTCTTAAACATTATCTTTGACTATTTGTATTATTAAAAAATAACTAAAAATTATATATTTTATTATAATTTATTTTATTATTAATGATAAATGAAATGTGACATATAATTTTATATTTAAACTAAGTATTTGAATAAGATGAATGATTAAAGATTACAAAGTCAATGATGATAACAATTTAAAACTAGTAGGAGTATTTAGCAAATAGGGGGTTATAATTTTGTTATCTATTTTTAAATTGAGATAAATATCTGAAATTCCAGTGCATGAAAATTGAGATAAATATTTCAGGAGGACATTCAGCTCATGGCAGACATGGGAATGGATGCATACAGATTTTCGATTGCATGGTCCAGAATTTTTCCAAGTATGTGTTATTCTTATGAAGCACTAATACTACTAATGTGAATACTTCTATATATATGAGATGTTTCAGTAATCTATTCAACACTGATAGTGGTGATCTTATATTGTTCGTCAGATGGCACTGGTGAAGTCAACCAGGCAGGCATTGACCACTACAACCGCCTAATTAACGCATTGATAGCAAATGGTGAGTACAAAATCATCACCCATACTACCATGCAAAACATTCTCAGACATGAACTAATATTTCGTTTAAGTGGCTATTGAGATCCAAGCCAGCCGCAAGACGCTACCACCTACTCCAGCTGAAACTAGATAGAGACTCGGCTAGCTAGCTTTTTATTACATTCTATCTCCGGTTGTAAAATTATTAACCACCTTTCAAATACCATTAATAATAAACCAAATTATAATAATATATATGATATATAATAATTTTTTGAATAAGATGAATGATAAAATTGATATAAAGTCTACGGAGTCAATATTTTAAAACTGAAGGGAGTAATCAAGTCAAGTGGACAGGGCACATACATTTCTACGAGCTCTTGTGGCCTTTCTTGTCCCCTTCCTCTTGCTCTCCGAGGGTATTTTCGTGTCCTCCTCCTCTTCTCCCCTGCTCTTGTGCAAGCTAGAGTTGAGGGGACATGGTGATTGCCAAAAACCTGTGGTTCCCTGGATCGGGTTGTTTGCCCTCTGCTGCTGATCCCCAATTTCTTCAAGGAAACCACCAATCGGTCAAGCTAGCCGGGCTCTCCGGCAATGGTATCGATGCGTTCCAGTGGACCTGGATGCAACTTTTTTTTTTTAAAAAAAAAAGCGAAACAACTTCTATTTACATGTGTTCTTGTTTTCAAGCTGAAGTATTTTTAGTTCAGTCATCAGATCTTGCAAGGGTCTTTCTGCAAAGCTCCTGAAGCTTTCATGGAGATATATAGAACGTACTGCCTTAAAAAAAACAGCTCCAAGATTGCTGAAAGGACTAAACATTGTTCCAGGGATAGAGCCATATGTAACACTGTACCACTGGGACCTCCCCCAAGCTCTGGAGGACAAGTACACCGGATGGCTTGATAAGCAGATAATGTGAGCCACCCATCTCCATGTCTCCATTGACTTGAAGCTATACCAACTTACCAAGTAGCAACTTCAGTTATAATTACGATTGTTCCCTTGTAACTATAATAAAATGGCATGGATGCAGCAACGACTATGCAGTGTATGCTGAGACGTGTTTCAAAGCATTTGGGGACAGGGTGAAGCATTGGATTACCTTCAATGAGCCACACACCGTTGCAGTTCAGGGCTACGACAGCGGGCTGCACGCACCAGGACGCTGCTCAGTGCTCCTCCATCTCTATTGCAAGCAGGGGAGCTCAGGAACTGAGCCCTATATTGTTGCTCACAACATCATCCTAGCGCATGCCACGGTTTCAGACATCTACAGAAAGAAGTACAAGGTCAGAATCATCTATACCTTTCTTTGTTCGGACTCTACAAATAAATGAATTACGCCCTCACATTGATATTTTGAATGTTAGAAAATTCAGGGTATCTGCATATTTGTTCTGTGCCACACTGCATTATATTGCAGTAAATTGAAACAAAGTGACAAGAGTTCAGAACCAATTTATGCAGGGAAATCAGAATGGGCAGCTTGGAATATCTTTTGATGTCATATGGTATGAGCCAATGTCAAACTCCACGGCAGATGTTGAAGCGGCTAAGAGGGCACAAGAATTCCAGTTAGGATGGTACATTCAGAATACCCCAGTGTTGTTAGAAGTTGCATGATACATTCAGGATTCCTTGTTTGCACTGGATAATATCTGATATGATTGATCTGTATTAAAGGTTTGCGGATCCTTTCTTCTTTGGGGACTACCCACAGATAATGAGATCAAGGGTCGGGAACAGGCTGCCAAAATTCACAGCCAAAGAGACTGCTCTTGTGAATGGATCGTTGGATTTCATGGGGATCAATCACTACACCACATTCTACACCAAGGATGACGATTCCACTGTAATTGATAGATTGCTCAATAATACCTTGGCAGACACTGGAACTATTAGCATCCGTAAGTTGATTACTCTCATCATTTGTTCAGAAAAAGAACTGAAGAAGCAAATCTAGTTCTAACTTTGCATTTACATTTCTAGTTCATAAATCTTAATAATCAAATAATTAAATATGAATAGAACTGCTGTTGTTTGTGTTCTCTGCCTCTGCTGAATGATATTGGTGACATTGTACTGATATGTCTATATATATTTTTTTCTTTTCCAGCCTTCAGAAATGGGAAGCCAATTGCAGATAGGGTGAGTTCTACTTTCGGTATTGCAAAGGCATATTACAAAACATGACTAGATGAGTACTGAAGGGCCAGATTATCATTTCTCTCGCAATTCATTTAATTACAGTGAGCCTGAGAAAATAAGCTATGACAGTAAGTTTTCTGAAGTTGCTACATATACTTCTGCCTGTCACACCACGTTATCTCTTGTGCAGGCCAACTCGATATGGCTGTACATTGTGCCTGGCAGCATGAGGAGCCTAATGAACTACGTCAAGAACAGATACAACAGACCGCTAGTATACATCACAGAAAACGGCAAGCACAAAAAAAATTTCACTTAGCACGGTCAATTCTGCACTTGATGTTCCAATCAACCCTTTTTCTGCTTGGTTTAGGGATGGATGATGCCAACAGTCCTTTCATCTCTCTGAAGAACGCCCTCAAGGATGACAAGAGGATCAAGTACCATAATGATTACCTAGAAAACCTAGCAGCTTCCATCAGGTACCATAATGATTACCAGTCATATCAAAAGCTTAGCACTGGCTGGGTTGTAAAACACCCTTGTTGAAATAAATGTCTGCACATCCTTGACAATTTTGCCTATGCAGTGAGGATGGCTGCGATGTCCATGGATACTTCGTCTGGTCCCTTCTTGACAACTGGGAATGGACTGCCGGTTACACCTCACGTTTCGGGCTTTACTTTGTGGACTACAGGGACAAACTCAAGAGATACCCCAAGAACTCAGTACAGTGGTTCAAGAACCTCTTGGCCTCTTGATGGAAGTTTGACCGCCCATGAGAGGCAATGCTCACAGATGCTACATAATCTGGTTTCCAAAACCTGTAAATAGAATTTATAGCAATTTGTGTTGTTTACTTCGTTTGCTTATTGTCCAGAGATTATAATTAAACAATATAATGTACGTAGCACGGATCAATTGATTATATGTTTTGTGTGATTCAAAAAGATTGAAACGTTCTATACACAATTGAGTAGGTTGTTCCGCTTCCTCGCTCTGTTCATAGCCGAGTAAATGCAAAAATGGCAAATCTTCTAGCTCAATATAACTCTGCAGTTTGTAAAGGAAAATTCTTCAGTGTCGACTAGCTTCATTTCACATAATATGTCATCTGACTTAGCATAATTGTGGAAATATGTACATGATACACCCCGTCACCCCCAGAACTCTAACAGATCGACACAACAATTCCCAAAGCAAATTGTAGCATCCCCAAGATGAGAGGTTTGCTACACAGGATCGGTCTCGGGTGACAACTCGACGAAGTGAGAGTCCAAAAGTACACAGGCACATATAATACAACTTAGGTTCTAATTTTGAGTGCTCAAAAGAGGTTCGAAATTTGATTACACAGTAGAAGCGATACAACATGACTATACAAAACATAAAATGAAACCATGCAGGCCCCTACACATGATTTCATCCCTTCTGACCAGAGGATGGTGATAAGGAAACCCACGTAATTGATTGCAAAAAAGAATCAGCACTAATAGTTAGTCTTTCTTTCAAGTTTTAGCCATGTTAAATGGGTATAATGCTGAAAGTAAATATTGGCAATAATTCTAAATCAATCATGGTTGCAATACAAAAATATTAATTAACAAAATCAGCAAAATTCATTATTTAATCCATGTTCTTACTACAATGCGACACAGTAAGATAAGCAATAATTCAAAAAGTTGTACGTGACAACCTTTCACAACAATACCATAGGGTTGGTCTCACGCGCACCTCTCCCAATAACATGGTCCTTTATACGAGCACCAATGAGTGAATCCATAGTTAAACACAAGTCTTACTCAACTCCTCGCAAAAAGTGAATCCATAGTTAAATGCAAGTCTTACTCAACTCCTTGCAAAAGAGAGGTATGTTATGTCCAACCACTATAGATATTGAGTTACATCGGTTTACTAGTACCCATATTAATTTCTTGGTTGATTTTGTCCTTAACCATTTTTCTACGCGAGGAACTCACCATGAATCCACTAATTGCTGCTGCTTCCGTTATTGCTACTGGATTGGCTGTAGGGCTTGATTCTATTGGTCCTAGTTAGTCAAGGTGTAGAAGGTATTGCGAGATAGCCAGAAGCAGAAGGGAAAATATGAGGTACTTTATTTGCTTAGTCTAGCTTTTATGGAAGCTTTAACTATTTATGGACTGGTTGTGGCACTAGCGCTTTTATTTGCTAATCTTTTTGTTTAATATTTATTAACATGTAATCGGTACTGTTCAAACTTACTCAACAAGACCACACTCGATCGTTCTTAATCGACTAAGATCGAGCTAATGCATGCAAGAACCATATCTTGCTGCTGCTGACCATTCTCCGCCCTATCTCAACTTTTGCCATGGTGGAAACAATATCCCAACCTAAAAGGAAACCATTCCTATAGCTCGCGAGCGGATTTCCAATCACTCGACTTCTATCGATGCCTCTAAAATTAAGCATAGCATATTATATAGCTAATGGAACCAAACTAAACGCTAAACCCATTAGTAGTCCTATCATAATGGAGCTAGTGTGTCATTACAACTCTTATAACTTAATGCACAAATATACCACGAAACACTAATGTGAGTAAAAGAAAAACATTTCAAATAGGGTGCGATGCACCAAGGCTTGCCTTGGGATTGAGCAATATTAGCATTCACGAGAACAGGGTTAAATTCTAGCGGTGATGTCCCCAGCACCAGTTTTCTTTGCATTCTCTTCGATGCATCCTAAATGAATACAGAATGCATATGAATGAAACGGAATAGAAAATCAAAGCAAGAACGATATGATGTTACTTAATATGGGGATGCTATGATGCTGTGCAGAAATGAGATGCAAGTTTACCTAATTATTTTCATTTAGAATATTTCCTTTATTAATTACTAGAAGAAATTAGCTAATCTAGGGCCTCAATATTATTAAAGGAATAAGCAATGGGAATGAAATTAGGGTAACATGATGATTTGGTAACAATATAGTGCAAAATAATCATAAATCCAATTAGATTCAGAATTATTCGTGCAAACATGAGGGATATTAAGGTCGATTTAACTCAACAATGTTTCCTAATTAAGCATGTATGAACCTACTTGATAATTCATTAAAATATGCTAAGTATGATCAAATTATTAACAAAGTGAAAACTACCAAAAGAAGGGTATTGGACACAAACAAAATATGTAAACATGGAGGGAAATAGAATAGATATTCAAGATTATTTGAGTTAGATATGTGATTATCATTTAAAAAATGTATAAACATAGTTACAGAAGGCAATAAATTCCAAAGCATTTACTGTAAACTAGTATTAACATGTGGGATTTTTCTAGCCAAATATTAGTACTGTAGCTTATAGGATTACTTTATTATAATTAAAACATACAAAGCAAGATAAAGCAATTACTACTAAATTACTCAGAAAATAAATATGCAACTTGCTGAGGAGTCATGATATGCTATGATGGGATTTCATGCCAAAATTTCGAATTTTTGCATGCCTGAAAATGGAGACATGAATATGATGGTTTGTTTTTGTTCCCTGAACTTTGTTTATTAAACTGCATAACAGTAGAAATGAGCATATGCATCCTGTAGATCTCTGCAGAAGGGTTCTAATTTTTTTTTTGCATTATTCAAATCACTATACACTTTATAACGCATTTTCTCAGCTTGTAGCAGCATAGCAGAATATATCTTTTTATACAGAGATTACATGAGAGAGAGAGAGAGAGGTATAATGGACCAGAACCCAAATTTGGCTTCTAAATTTGTTGTGGTGAATAAAAAAAAAAAACCTTAGTTGAGCTGTACACGTTTCTTGCTCACTTAAGGTAGTTCGACTTCCATGATTCTCACTTTCCAGCTGAGTGCGGCTGAACCATAAATTAGATGCTACTACTAAGCAAACTCCTTTTAGTATTTAAGCCCCAACTAACGTCTTCATAGAAAGCAACACGGTTAGGGCTCTACACTTCTTTGTGCATCATTATGTTACTGGTTACATATTGGCTTACATTAACGTAACTTTCCTGAATCAATGATTCAATGGACAAAGCAGGAGCAGAACTACTGGACTGCTATGAATTTGGTTAGGCTGCTTCCAGGAAGTACCGTTCATTTAACACGGCTCCATTCTTTGTTTAAGAAAAGTCCTCGTGCTTTGAAGCATCGATCAATTGTTTTCCGATTTTGATCCTAATGTGCAGCTGGTAGCTGTATCACTGCAGATAATTACCATGTTTTAGTATAAAAAGAATCCTAGTGCCCACGGCTTATTTTTGTGAGATATTGTTTGCAAGATAATCGTGTGCTTAGCTTAAGGTTTTATTTGGTACATATTGTTAGAAACTAGCTTCTTTAGAAATACAACTTCTCCAAACAAATAGCTTCTCTAGGAAAATAGATTCTCTACAAGAAGCAATTTTCAAACCGTTTGCCAAAATAGATTTTATTGTGATCCTAATGTATAAATGAGTAAAGAATCCATGAGAAGCAATATTTTTTAATGCTTTTAGCTCCTAATACAAATTAGAGAAATTCTTCTTGAGGAGTGAAAATAGAAGTACTTTTAAAATTGTCTGGTGTGTTCATTGTAGAATTCAGAGCAGAAGCACTTTGAGAATCCGTACAAAATAAGCCCTAAGTATCATTTATTTATCTAATACATACTGGACTTGATTAGCAGAGCATAGCTTAGGAACAGATCTTGATAAAGCCCTTTCACGAGTTGCGGTCAAGTTTTAGGAGAGTGCTCTTTGTTGCATTGCAGTGAGGACATACCGGCAAGTGCATCCACGTCTGATGTGATGCACTGTGTTCCTACTAGAGCTAGTGCGCACATAAAGCAACAGATTCCCATCAAAGCTCACCTAGTGGCTTAGCCCAGCAGCTAGGCATTGGAGCTGTACCTTCATGACGAACAGCACCGGTCGATGAGAGGCGTTCTCAGTGGCGGCAGGCTCGTGCGTGTGTGATGAAATCAATCCTGTGAGGTCATCCAAGATGGATGACTCCAACACATGAATGGAAAGGCTGAAGCTTCTGGGCGTGCTCACCGGCAATTGCTAGTTTGTCCAATGTTGGGGAAGATGTAGCGGCTCAGCATGGAGCAGCATTCTGTCTTAATTGGGCAGGCGATGGCACACTCAACAGAGCTCGAGGCCAGAACAAAAGATAGCGCCCGCGTTCTAGCAAGTCAGAGCGCCCTCGATTCTGTTGGAACCGAGGATGGATGAACAATAAAAAAATAGGAACACCGATAATTTTACAGCGACGAATTCATCGCGGCGAATACACCTTATCTTGGCTTCTCTAGTATTCAAGGAACTCAGTACACATTGGAACACGAGAGAAGACCTTCACAAGCGACCTACGCTATCGGGTAACAAAAGCTACGGCAGTGACATACACCGGAACCTTCTCTCTATCTCTCAGCTCACTCAGAAATAGAGCTTTACATGGCGTTTTAAACATCACCGCAACGCAGCCCCTATGCACCCACCTCTACGGTCTTTAAGTGCATGTATGCATGATCCTGGCGACCCGGTCTGCACTCGTTCGTGAGCCACTCGCTCCCCTACGACTGTGAGAACTGGTTGCCAGTGCTGACCATGCTCCATGCTGCTGCATATCCTCTAGTGATGACGCCATCTGCCTCCAACTTCTATGCTCGTTGCCATACTGCTCACACCACATGACGCACGCATACAAACTTGTGATGCACTCGAAACCGACCGGACAATGATGTTGATTACTCCCAACATACTTCCTCTAATCCATGACATCACAACGTCCTAACCTTTAACCGGCTCGTCGTCTTCATCATCTCCGGCGATACACGCCGTCTTCTTTCTGGCAAGACATACCGCATCGTCGACGATACATCCTGTCTTTGTTGTCTCCGACAACACAGGCCATTGACTGCATTGTGCCCAGACAATGAATCCAGGGCCGACATCTCCTCTGCACCGATGCAAGGATCGACACAGGATCCACTTGCCTCAGCACTGTGCACCACCACGGGCACCGTCGTGCAGACCGACACACGGCCTACGACCTTCTTCGGCGACACACGTCGAGACTTGAAGCTCCGCCACGCCATGACAGGACCGACGAATGCATCCGATAGCTTTATCTATGGACCGACACACGGTCCGGCAACCTTCAATACACCGCCGTCATGAATGCTGCCTCGTGCCGGCCACCACCAATTGTTGGAACCAAAGATTGATGAATGATCAAAAGAACATAGGAACACCGATAATTTTACGACGACGAACGCCGTGGCGCAATACACCTATATCTTGGCTTCTCTGGTATTCAACGAACTCAGTACATATTGGAACACGAGAGGAGACCTTCACAGGCAATCTACCGTTAGCTTCATGACCATTGAAGCCCCTCAAAAGTATGAATGATTTTGGTAATTGAATAAGAACCATGAACTAACTTGTTGGATGCAGGTTTATCATCACTATTCTACACTTCTACGAGTTGTTTTCTTCAAGGTTGTTCAAGTCCTCGACGTGTTTTCAAGGAGGGAGCTGGTCCAAAGCTAAGGATGATCTAGAACTATGTGTGGCTTAGTTTTTAGGCCTTGAGTTTATAGGAAACACTGGTACTATTAAGAGAGGTCGGGTCACTCGTCTTAGTTTTACAAGAATTAGGGTGTGTGGATGCTTTAGGTTCTCTGAGGCACTTGAGTGATCAGTGGAAGCTTGAAGATGTCAAGAGTTTCAATCGGAAGCATGAAGATCTTGAAGAAGTCAAGTTCTAGCAGTTGAAGAGGTCACCGGACAGTCCGATGAGGGTCGAAACAAGGAGTTCAGAGAAGATGTTTTTTGGAAGCTGAAGTCAGAAGGTCATCGGACAGTTGAATGAGTACAGGAGCTCGAAGTCCAGAGAGAGGTACTCTCTAGAGTCATCAAGATCACTAGACAGTGCATCGGTTCAGAGACCGGACAGTCTGGTGAGCCCCGAAGATGTCCAAAAGAGGTGTCTCTGGGAGTCCAAAATAGAAGTTCACCGGATAGTCCGATGATGGTATGAACCGGACAGTCAGGTGTCACATAGAATGGATTCCAGAGAGTTTGTTTTCTGCCAGATGAAGACCAGGAGTCAGCAGACAGTCCGATGGTCCCCATCACCAGACAGTCAGGTGACTGCAAAAAGTAAACAGCTTTTTGGCAACGTCTCTTAATGGTTGTTTCAGGGCTTGGGGCCTATTTAAATTGTTGGAGGAGCTGTTGCGGAGCTTGCTCACAGCCAGAACAGTTGGAGATCATTTGTCAAGAGCCAAAGTTCACTAAGGGAGCATAAGAGAGCATCTAGTGAGATCTTGAGTGCGCTTGTTAGGTAGAGAGGAGTGTCTTCGGCTTGTTACTCTTGGTCTATGGCAGCCTAGACCAGTTAGACGTCGTTGTCTGAGCTTCCAAAGACTTGTGTAAGATGATATCAAGTTTGTACATGGTTCCGGGTCCTCTGTTCGAAAGGAACACCAAGAGTGAGCGCTCGAGCCTTGGAGGCCTGCTCTAGCGCTTGGATATTGTTTGCTACAGCCGGGGCGTTGGTGTCTTCACTCAAAAAGTGAAGCGTACCCTTGTGAGTATTGTTCTAGAAACAACAGGAGGAACCAAGACTCCGACGGGAGTGGTTCAACGACGATTAGGGGAAGGTGCCATCCTTTTGATACCTCAGAAAAAATCGCTGAGTATTTCTATCACTCTTCTCTTTACTTATCACATTTACATTCTTGTGAGTGTTGCTTCGCTGGGTGGCTCTCATGCCGAATTGCTTACTAGCTTGATAGGTTGTCTTTTAGGTTGTTTTACTCTTCCTTTGCCCGTACTTGATAGGAGTTGCTTGCTAGATTTTAGGAAGAGTAAGAAATCGGTTTAGTAGTGTAAATGCCCAATTCAACCCCTTTTCTTGGTCACTTGATCTTTTCAAGGGGTATCAGAGCTAAGTGCTCAAATTTAGGCTTAACCACCTTTGAGAAGTGATCGGAAGTGATGGAGATAAGTTCATCGGGGTCTGGTAGTGGCTCATGGAAGAATCGCTTGATAAGCTACCTAATGCCACAAAACCGAAGAATTGAGTGCTAACATGAACAACTCTTTATCTAGCAACACTTTAAGTACTGTCATGAATGAAAATTTTATTTATCTTGAGCTTATAGATGCCTACACTCACTTTGGAACTCTTGATGGTGAATCTATACGTGCTATCATGCTACAATTGCATGATCTTGTTGGAAAGATCAACTCTTTATAAGGAGCACTCAAGATTTCTCATGATGAATCCATCAAGAAGTTCCTCTCAAGCAAGATTGCTAGCTCTTGTGTCTCTCATGAAGCTTCATGAGAGATGGATGATTTAGATGCTTCTGCCTCAAGTAAAATCATTGGAGTGCATGCTCATCACATTCTTGAGCCATCGGTTTGCAACGACTCTACCTCTACTAGCTCTCATTTACTTCTTGATGATAATGCTATTGCTAGTATTTTGTTAGAAAATTTCTATGATGTTCTATGTGATGAGTATGATGATATCTTTGTTTTATCTAATGAAGCTCCAAAAGATTTGTGCATTCGTATTGATAAGCTTGTAGGTTGGATCAATTCTTATGAGAAGCGCCATATCACTCTTGATGAAGCAAACAAGAAGAAGATTGACATATAGAAGTGTCATCTCAAGCACTCTAAGGAACAAAGTTCATCTAAGGAAGCCGCTCTCATTGTTGAGGTGAGTATGGATGATTTTAGCAATATTTTGGATACTAACACCTCTTGTCTCATGGCTTCTAGTAAAGTGAACTACAAGAATGGTGGCAAACATTAGGTTCTTGATAGCGGTTGCACTCAACACATGACTGAAAATCATAAGATGTTCACCACCATCAAGGAAGATGAGGATAAGGACAAACTGACTTTTGGAGACAATTCAAAAAGAAGAGTCAAAGGGCTAGGCAAAGTCGCGATATCTAATGACTTGACCATCTCTAATGTCATGCTAGTGGAATCCTTGAGCTTCAATCTTCTCTCGGTTTCCCAATTGTGTGATCTTGGCTTCATATGCTTCTTCAATGACAAGGGTGCTAAATTAATCAACAAGTCTTTGTGCTTTACATTCAATGGTTTTCGGCACAACAATCTCTATATTGTGGATTTCTCTTCAAGTGAGGTTGCGCCACAAACCTATCTTATTGCTAAGAGCTCTAAAGGATGGTTATGGCATAGGAGGCTTGCTCATATTGCAATGGGTCAATTGAAGAAGGTCACCAAGAAGAGCTTAATTCTCAAAATTCAAGATGTCACTTTTGAGAACGACAAGTTGTGTAGTGCATGTCAAGCGGGAATGCAAGTGGCCACTCTTCATCCTTTCACAACCATAATGTCTACATCGAGACCTCTAGAGCTTCTCACATTGATCTTTTTGGATCAACAACTTATAAGAGTCTTGGGGGTAATCTCTATTGCATAGAGATTGTTGATGACTTCTCTCAGTATACATAGACCATCTTTCTAAAAGACAAAGCTCAAGCCATCACCAGCTTCAAGAAGTTTGCTAAGAGAGCTCAAAATGAATTCAAAGCTAAGATCAAGAAGGTTAGAAGTGATAATGGAATGGAGTTCAAGAACTCTATCATTGAAGAATATTGTGATAATCTTGGCATCACGCATGAGTTCTCGGCTCCTTACACCCCAGAGCAAAATGGTGTTGTGGAGAGGAAGAATCGGACTCTCATTATGCTTGCCAGGGCTATGTTGGATGAATATGGGACTCCGAAGAGGTTTTGGACTAAAGCAATCAACACGGCATGCTATACTTCAAACTGTGTCTATCTACATCACCTCTTGAAGAAGACCCCTTATGAGCTATTGGTGGAAAGGAAACCAAATGTGGGCTATTTTCGGGTGTTTGGATGTAAATGCTATATCTTCAAGAAGAGGAAGAGGCTTGGTAAGTTTGAGAAGAGGACCAACATTGGATTTCTCGTTTAGATATTCCGGTAACTCTAAAGCTTATCATGTTTTCAATGCAACTACCAAAGTTGTTGAGGAATCATGTGATGTGCAATTTGATGAAACTAACGGTTCTCAGGAGAACAAAGAATCTTATAGTTGTGATGTAGAACCATGAACTATTGAAGCTTCATGACCATTGAAGCCCTTTAAAGGTATGAATAATTTTGGTGATTGAATGAAAACCATGAACTAACTTGTTGGATGTAGGTTTATCATCACTATTCTACACTTCTACGAGTTAGTTTCTTCAAGGTTGTTCAAGTCTCTGACGTGTTTTCAAGGAGGGAGCTGGTCCAAGGCAAAGGATGATCTAGAGCCATGTGTGGCTTAGTTTTTAGGCCTTTAGTCTATAAGAAATATCGGTACTATTAAGAGGGTTCGGGCCACTCATCTCGGTTTTATAAGAATTAGGGTGTGTGGATGCTCTAGGTTCTCTAAGGCACTTGATTGATCAGTGAAAGCTTAAAGATGTCAAGAGTTACAGCCGGAAGCATGAAGATCTTCAAGAAGTTAGTTCCAGCAGCTGAAGAGGCCACCGGACAGTCCGTCAGTGCCACCGAACAGCTCGGTGAGGTCGAAGCCAGGAGTTTTAGAGCTTGTGACCTATTTAAACCGGTGGAGGAGCTGTTGTGGAGCTTGCTCACAGCCAGAACAGTTGGAGATTATTTGTCAAGAGCAAAAGTTCACCAAGTGAGCACAAGAGAGCTTCTAATGAGATGTTGAGTGCTTGTGAAGAGTATCAAAGAGCATCTATACATTCCTAGAGCTTGTGAGGCTGATCGGCGTGTCATTGGCTTGTTACTCTTGTCTATGGCAGCCTAGACCGGTTAGGCGTCGTTGTTCGAGCTTCCAAAGACTTGTGTAAGATGATATCAAGTTTGTACGTGTGGTTCCAGGTCCTCCGCTCGAAAGGGACATTAAAAGTGAGCACCCGAGCCTTGGAGGCCTGCTCTAGCGTTTGGTATTGTTTGCTACAGCCGAGGCGCCGGTGCCTTTACTCTGAAAGTGAAACGTACCCTTGTGAGCATTGTTCTGGAAACAACATAAAAAACCAAGGCTCTGATGGGAGTGGTTTAATGAGAATTAGAGGAAGGCTCCATCCTTTCGATACCTCGGAAAAATCGTTGAGCATTTCTATCACTCTTCTTTTTACTTACCGTATTTACATTCTTGTGAGTAGTATGATAGATTGTTTAGTTACTTCTCTTGGTGGCTCTCGTGCCAAATTGCTTACTAGCTTGATAGGTTGTCTTCTATTTTGTTTTACTCTTCCTTAGCCTTTGCTAGGAGTTGCTCGCTAGTTTTGCGAGATTTTAAGAAGAGTAAAAAATCGGTTTAGTAGGGTAAGTGCCCGATTTAACCTCCCTTCTCGGTCACTTGATTCTTTCATCTATGCCTGCCAGGCAACAAACATCGCAGCAGTAACACACCGGAACATTCTCTCTATCTCTTGGCTCACTCAGAAAAATGGAGCTTCACATGGTGTTTTAAACATCACCGCAACGCAGCCCCTATGCACCCACCTTTACGGTCTTTACATGCATGTACGCATGATCCTGACGACCTAGTCTGCACTCGTTCGTGAGCCACTCGCTCCCCTACGACCGTGAGAACCGGTAGCTGGTGCTGACCACACCCCATGCTGCTGCATTTCCTCTAGTGATGACGCCAACTGCCTCCAACTTCTATGCTCGCTGCTTGACTCAGCACACCACATGGCACACGCATAAACACTTGCGACGCACTTGAAACCCGCTGGATGATGACGTGGATTACTCCCAACAGATTCCAGTCAGGGAAGACGATGGAGGCAGGTCACTGGAGCTAATGCTTGGTTCAACAGAGAGGGAGGGAATTTACAATGGGGAAAACTGAACAGGCAGTGAGTAACAGCAAACGTGGAGTCATTTTATTGGAGAGCTGGGCGGCGAGCTGGAGCAGCAGGTGATGGTGTGCTGCGGAAGGGAAAAAAGGCAAAGGCAGTGAGAGGAACGACAGGTGGGTCGGTCCTGTCACAGGATTCCTTCAATAAGGTAACGTTAGGGCATTATGGGACCAGTAAAACAAATACTAAATGAACTCCGATTGGCCAACAGATTAGCTAATTTCAGCTTTAATACTCTCTCTAACTGCTCAGCAACATGCACAAGATATATAGAAGGGAATTAGAAGATATTTGAATTTGAAAGCATCTAAGCCATAAGGAGACAATTTTTCCACACTGCTGAAACCATAACATTTTTACCACTTTCTTAGGTCTGAAACAAATAGTTAACCTCTTTTACTGAACCTCAAATTTGGTATATCAAAGTACAAAGTGAGTAGATGCTATTTTACTACTACCTCCATCTCTAAATTCTTGTCACCTTTGACTTTTACATTTCATCTTTCACTCTCTGTCTTATTCAAAAAATTTGTAAAAATATCATTTATTTTGTTGTGATTAGTTTTATCATAAGAGATACTTTAAACATGACTAATTTGTTTTTATATTTGTGGAAATTTTTTGAATAAGACAGAGTCAAACATGGTGTTTAAGAGTCAAAAGTGTCAAGAATTTAGGGACTGAAGTAGTATGATGGAGGTGATGAAAAAGTCAGGAGATGATTTTATTATCCTCGAAATAGGGTTGAACAACCACAGATTCAGATTGAAAACCAGTTTGCCTATTGGTCATTTTTGACTGAAGTGCACTGTTTGGTTCCAAACAAAATATTTCCCTAACTTAAACAATTTTGCCAAATTTTTTGGTGTATTACTACACATCATGAGGAACATTATTGCCTTTGGGGCATAGTCAAGATTCTGTCCAGAAATTGAATTCAAATTTGAATGATAGAAAGACAATTTGAACTTTGGCTGAATTTTTACTATCCATTTTATATTTGATAAAATCTTGGAAAAATCACCAAAATTCTTCCTTGGCAAGGTAGTCATGATAGTATGTTTGTAAGCTTGACATTCCATAGAAATATTTAAAGTTTCTACATAAGATACATTTTGGAATTTATTTGGATAATTTAAACTTGATAGCGATTGAACTCCAAAATTTTTCAATTACTTCATTTTGACACATATCCTTGAATTAATCTCAACACTGGTTGTCTTCTTTCAAGATACTTAATCTTTAATGTGTATACCGTATGAGTGTAACATTAACTACCAAGACTTCCTTAATAGTACTGGCGATCCTATGAACTCTTTAGCTACTCCTTAGCCTTAGTCCACCGAAGTCTGAAACTCCCCATCTTGGACCGTCTTTGTCATCCATCAAGGAAGCCCACCATGTTGAAATAGAATATGCGGGGTGGTAGCTACAATCACAATTATTACCTATGGTGTTCATTCAATCACCAAAATCAATTCGTACTTTTTAGGGGATTTCAAAGGTCATGAAGCTTACAATCTCCTCCTTTCTGGTGATTGATAACAACCATAGTACTCACAAATAATTTCAAACACAATGATATCAAAGAAAGGAAGAAGCACACCTCGAAAGAAATATTTACCCCTTAACTTGATTACTCACCCTAAGAATTTGCATGAGTTCTCCCCTTTGTCCTCTTTTAGAAACTCGCCCTCCCTTCTCGTTCATAGCTGTCTTTCCCCCTTTGTCAACTAATCATGTAAAAAGATGACATCGAGAAAGCATATAGTGAGGAGGAAAGCTGGTAGACAAAGGTTAGTGCACGTAAAGATTAGAGAGTGCAAAGCACAAGAGAACTTGCAGGACAATCACATCACAGGGAGAGATAATCACAATAGAGACAAAAGGGGTTAATCTTGAAACCGAGTGCATATCAATGAGCTAAAACAAGCAAATGAACACAAGCTCATCAAAATAACACAAAGAACCAATGAAATCTACCAAATAAGATCCAGAGCCCTAGCTACCGATCCATGGTCTTCCCCTAGATAGCTAGCCTCTAAAAACGGTACAACCAAGAGTCGCACTCCTGACACCCTAGACCTAAGAGAATCTAGTCCTCTGCTGGTGTAGCTAGAGAGTCTGGTGCAGTGACGACTGGTGGCTACTCCTCTGAAGCTGGCTCGGTTGGTCTTGTCTTATCTCTTCCTAGTTGCTTAGTATCATCAAAAGCATTCAGACCAGAAGACGATATCGGGGAGGGCTCCTTACCATCACTTGAAGTTGACTGATCTGAACGGGCTGTGGCAAGGGCTTGAGTTGCCTCCTTTGTATAGTATCTGGCCTCAACTAGGGTAGTTGGATCTGTACTGCTGGGCTGCTCAGCTATGGTGGTTGTTGGCTCTACCTCTGTAACTGTGGTTGCCTCAAAAGAGAACTCTCAGAGCAAGCAGAGAAATACCTGTAGTTGTCCCAATCTCCAATGTCGGCACTGTCACTCTAGGCTCTGCAGACACAAGTAGAGGCGACAAGGAGAACGAGGAAACTAGAGAAAACTAAGAAGCTGTCCTAGGTACATTGGCTCCTCTAGTAGTCATAGACGAATTGGCTGCTCCAAAAGGTACGAATGGTGAAAGTAGAGCTGTGAGCAAAGTGCTAAATCTTGGCTGCTACTGTTGTGGCTGTTGAAGCTGTGTGGTGGCACTGAAGAATACTGAGGCTATGGTGCTATAGGCTGTAGCTGTGAGGGCAGGGGACCCGGTAGCATGGTTGTCAGAAAGGCAGGTAGATATGGCCACTGCTATGTCTAGCTGAGTGTGCTGCAACCTCTCTTGGAACTCCCTGTCTTGTTGTCTCCTCTCCTCAACAAGCTCTCTCACCATCGTCAGCCTCTCCTCAATCTGGAGGCGCTTGAGTCAGATCCTCTCCTTGAACTTGTCCCTTTCACGTCTGATCCGCTCCTCGGGCTCCTATCGGAACCTCCTCTGCTCAGTCTGCTCTGCCTAAATAGCGTTTAGCCTCGTAGCTAGTGTAGGGTCAAGTGAAGCACGAGAGGTAGGTGTCTCGGCCTGACTTGAAGCCTCAGTGCTCCCAAACCTTGGTTATACTCCCTCCAGAGCCTCAGTCTCGAACTCAAACTCTTCGGGGGCTGTGGTATCCTCTCCTCCAGGGGTGCTCAATGAAACTGACACTCAAAGAACCCTCGAGTTAGGCAGCTCAACTAGACTTAAGGCACAAGTGATATCTGACAAAGTAGCATACTCATCAAACCAACTCTCCTTAGCAACAGGCATATATGTGGAGCAAATGGAAGCTGACGAGTTCCAATCCCCTCATAGATAACATCCTCCATCTGGGCAAGCAATAGTTCTGTCATATCAAACAGCTCGTGCCTCAGCATAAAGCAAAGCAGCCAATAATGACTCACTTTCTTTAGCTAGCTCTAGGGGCAATAAACCTACCCAGCAACCCTTTCAATACACGAGTCTTGTGTGTCAACCTTAGGGTGCCTCGAGTAGTGCTTATGTGGTGGCGGGTAAGCAACACTCAATCACTCATCGCTCGGCTCCATCCCTTCAATAGGTCTGTAGGGTGGCAAGTAATCCGGATGGGCCAGAGCATGGATCTGTGTCTGAGAAGAAAGGAACTCTAGAGCAGTAATGATATTGGATCTCTCAAACATATGTGGCTCCCCTCGATATAAGAACCAAAGGGCATGACCTGTCAAGGGAGATCCACAGGGAGGCGTAGAACTGAAGAACGATGTCCTCATTAAACCTTATGGGCTGGATGACCAACTCAGAAAGACCAGGCATATAAGAGAATGCTCCTCCATGTCACTCTTAGCTCCTCTGCTCAGTGCCTCAAAAGAACAGTGGCGATGCGCAGCAAACATTGAGCTCTTGCTTAGCAGTAAGCTATCGACAGAGGGCCTCATATATCTCCGGTGTAACACTGTCCAGAGCTGGCCAGCATCTCCATGACGCTCTGTGAGAACCCACACTGTGAAGTCAACTCTCTTCTTGGCCTTCATGGCCGGGCCCTTGATCTTCAATAGATCAATCTTCTCTTCTGCGACTGTAGCTATGGCTCTACGAACTCTCTTGGCTCTGGCTGTGCACACTGCGCAAACTCTAGCTCTAGAATGAGGATACCTCTGTGACCTCGACGGTGAAGCTGGCTGGGCTGCATCTCCGTCCGTGGTTCTCAACTATCGAGAACGACTGGCAGGAGCTCTCCGCAGTTGCAGCTTTGCAACAAGGGGTGTGGTCGCCACTCTTTGTTGAGTCAACCTCCTCAGCTCCCCATGTCCCTCTGCACTAGATAACGCTCCACTCCTCTCAGGAGGTACATCCACATCCACTGCAGCTAGAGCTCTATCTCAGTCTGGATCACCAGTCCACTGCCTGTTCTTCTCAGGCTCTACGGTCATCCCCTTCCCCTTCTCCTCAGCTGTGGTCTCTGTTAGCCCATACTATCAAGCTGTCACCGTAAGATCTACTGTTGCTGCAAGCTCAACTGACAGCGGACTCAACAAGATAGGATTAAGAGCATGGCTCTAAACCCGTCCACAGAAACCTTCGAACTGCCACAGAAACCTCTGACCATGTCCTATGTCCTGATCTGCTGTCCAAACAGTCACTGCACCACATAGGAATAGATAAAGGGTGTAAGCAACGCAGGTAAGGGACACACAGAGAGGTTCTAGTGGTGGAATCAATGACATATCACCGATGAAATAAATCAAAGTATGACCAATAGTGATATCGACGGACTAATGTCACAATTCAAATAATAGCAATGCACTCAAATTGTGACACTAGCAACTGGAAGACTCAATGCCATATCAAAAAAAGAAAGAGGAACCTCAACACGGCACTAAGTACTGGGAAAAGTCAACTAAATACTCCAATTACCAATAAGAGATTGAACCTTTATCTTGAAGATGCCTATTTTCGTAATCAATCCTAACAAGTCTATGTGGGGCATAACCGATGAAATGGTAGAGTAGAATCAATACCCCGGGAAGGAAGAATCCAAAATTCACCGAAAGCAACATCGAAACCACATCCTATCGCTAGAGAAGTAAAAACCCTACTGAGGGTTTAAGCAACGTCGAAGAGGGCAAACGTGGGTGAGGTGAAGCATTGGAACACCGGCGGCGATGCACTGGAACCAGGTGGCGACGCTTGGTGAGGCAGCGAGGCGGCACAGGCAACCGACGGTGAGGCTGCGGCGCGTGAGGCAGGGCGGCGCGGGCGCTCGGGTGGTGCTAGCTAGGGCAGTGTGAAAGAGAATGCAGTGGTGCTGTGTGCGGCGGTGGCACGCGGCGAGTGCGAGGGTGGCATGGTGGCGTTGGTGGCACAGGGCGACAGCAATAGCGAGAAATGACGGTGATGACGGCAGTTCGGTGGTCAACGCGCACGAGTGTGAGTGAGAGAGAAAGGAAACCGTGTGCAATTACATTAAAAACAAATCAAAGGCTGTGATCTGAAAGAATTTGAACGAAAGGCCGAGATTACGCCGCACACAAGACTCATAGGACTGTTCGGTCTTCAAAGATGGTTCAGTGAACCCGCTGGAATGTCTCGTGTCTGTCCGATTTTGCTGTGCCAAATGTTCACAGAAATACAATCACCAGACTATCCAGTGAAGGCACCGGACTGGACTGTTCGGTGACCTCCAAGAATTGCAGAATAAAGAAATTTCTTTCTAGAATTTAAGTGTCCTCACGGAAGAACAAAATAAATAACACACTTGTCTAGAAAGGGAACTCTCAAACACTTCTTTGCAAATAGATAACCCTCAAAGTGTTTATTGATTTTGCAAATTGCGATAAGATCAAGCAATAAAGAACCAAACCGAGAAGGAGCCAAAAAGAGAATGTATGAACCTATGTTCATGGTCCGCGTAAGTGAGAATCTTAGAGATCGTTAGACACAAGGTTTAATGGGCTTGAAGCTCATAGTTGCTTTGGTTACTCTTTTGTGGAGTATGTGAATCCATATTGACATGTAGTCACTTTCTCCATGAGTAACGCCTCCTCCGTGGTTCTTAAATGCAATGCGTGGGAACAACAAGCTAAATAATGTATAAAAGTAAATATGCCACGTAGATGAAAGAAAATTTAAGGACATCGCATAAAGGAAACCTATCCAACCCCAATTTTGGCCCATCTCAAGCTTATTCACCATAAGCCTTCTTTCATCCTCCCCCTCTTGAATTGGAGTCTCCTCGACTCAAGCTCATCTTCTTCTTCGACCTATGGCTTCAAATCTGCAATATTGAATGTAGGACTAACCTCGAACTCGAGAGGTAACCCAAGTTTATATGCATTATCATTAATCTTCTCAGGTATCTTAAAAGGACCAGCAGCTCTAGATATCAATTTAGATTTTCTTAGCTCTGAAAATCTATCTTTTCTCAAGTGCAACAAAACCAAATCACCTGATACAAATTTAACTTCATGTCTACCTTTACTACTGGCAATTTTATACTTCTCATTCATCTTCTTAATATTTTGTTTAGTTGTGTCATGCATCTTGAGAATAAAATCAGCGTGTGCCTTAGCATCATTATGAACTCTTTCATTAGTTGGCAAAGGCAAAAGATTAATCAGAGCATGAGGGTTAAAACCATATACTAACTCAAATAGACTTACCTTAGTGGTGGAGTGTTTTGTCCGGTTGCATGCGAATCCACACGAGGCAAACTGTAACAGCTCAGGCCCAAATACGGCTCATGCCCTACGCACACGCTGCGTGGGCCACACCTGCACAGCAACTCGCTTACTCTTTCATCCTCGCTTCACATAAAAGGGTAAACACGGAGTTACTATGCTTTGGATCCTTGGCTATTTAAGTTGGTCCATCCCTCTTTGAACTAGCAAGGTGAGACTAATCTAATGGTTTCCCCCACCACAAGCCATGGGAGTTGGGCCTCCTCCCATGGGCCTCACAAATTTTTTTCTGTAATAGCCCAAGCCCAAATACCGCTCATGCCCTATGCACACGCTGCTTGGGCCACACCTGCACAGCAACCCGCTTATGCTTTTATCTTTGCTTCACGTAAAAGGGTTAACACGGGGTTACTATGCTTTGAATCCTTGGCTATTTATGTTGGTCCATCCCTCCTTGAACTAGCAAGGTGGGACTTATCTAATGGTTTTACCCCACCACAAGCCTTGGGAGTTGGGCCTCTTCCCATGGGCCTCGCAGACTCCCATCCTCAAAGGACTCGATGTCCTTGTCGAGGCAACTCACCCATACTAGGGACAGACAATCAGGATTGATCCTTCCTGGCCACGTCGTACGTCAGTGCCAGCTTACGTGTCATGCCGTGACCCTGTAGGGCCCACGCGCCAAGCACACCGTATCTACGCCACCTGATCGCATGCCACCGTGACGCAGCGAAGATCGACTCTGATACCATTTTGTAACAGCTCAAGCCCAAATACGGCTCATGCCCTATGCACACACTGCGTGGGCCACACCTGCACGGCAACGCGCTTACGCTTTCGTCCTCGCTTCACGTAAAAGGGTTAATTCAAGGTTACTATGCCTTAGATCCTTGGCTATTTAAGTTTGTCCATCCCTCTTTGAACTAGCAAGGTGGAACTAATCTAATGGTTTTTCCCCACCACAAGCCATGGGAGTTGGGCCTCTTCCCATGGGCCTCACACAAACATTCATCGCACATCTTCAAGTTTCTCTCTAAAATGGCATGTAGCAATGTAGTCAATGTACGATTCACTACCTCGGTTTGTCCATCTATTTGTGGGTGATATGTATTGAAAACAGCAATTGGTACCCAACTTATTCTATAAGGTGCTCCAAAAGTGACTAAAGATTTTTGCATCACGATCTGAAACAATAATAGAAGGCATACCATGGAAACGAACAATTTCTGTAAAGAATAGATCTGAAATATAAAAGGCATACCATGGAAACGAACAATTTCTCTAAAGAATAGATCAGCAATATGCGTAGCATCATCGGTCTTATGATATGGTATAACGTGTGTCATCTTAGAAAATCAATCAACCACCACAAAAACACTATCTCTCCTCCTCTTAATCCTAGGTAATCCCAAAACAAAATCTATAGAGATATCAGCCCAAAGAATAGAAGGGACGGGAAGAGGCATGTACAAAGTGGATTTAGTCGTGACTTAGCTTTTTGACACATAGTGCAGCGAGCGATGAAGCGCTTAACATCGAATCTCATTTTAGCCAAAAGAAATTTGTGGCTGCTCCAAAGTGTCGCATCAATTCTCCTCCATGCGCCTCCTGTAACAACAAAAGATGAACGGATCGAACTAGAATGCAAAGACGGTTGGATCTAAAAAAGAAGCCATCATTAAGCACAAATTTATTTCAAGTTTTACCTTCACTACAATGTAGCAACACATCCTTAAAATCAGCATCTAACATATATTGTTGCTTAATTGTTTCTAGTCCAAAAATCCGACAATCAAGTTGAGACAACATAGCATATCATCTAGACAAAGCATCAGTAATCACATTATCTTTCTCTTTCTTATGTTTGATGATTTAAGGAAAAATGCAATAATTAAATCCACTTAGCATGTCTATGGTTCAAGTTATTTTGGCTACAAATATGCTTATGTGACTCATGATCGGAATGAAAGACAAATTCTTTAGGCCACAAATAATGTTGCCACGTTTCTAAGCATCGTACATGAGCATACAATTACTTACCATACATTGAGTAAGTAAGAATAGGGCCATTCAACTTTTCACTAAAATAGGCAATGGGCTTTCCCTCTTGCATCAACACACCACCAATGCCAATTCTACTAGAATCACATTCAAGTTCAATAGTCTTAAAAAAATTTGAATGTTGGAGCAGCAGTGCATGTGTACGCTTGTCATTCAAAGTGGCAAAGTACTCTTCTTGTGTGTGGCCCCAATGGAATGCAACATCCTTCTTTATCAAATCATTCATTGGAGCATCGATGGTGCTGAAATCTTGAACAAAGCGGCGATAAAATTCAGCAAGTCCAACAAAACTCCGCACTTGTTAAAGCGTTGTGTGTGGGCCAACTCTTGATCGCATTTATTTTGGCTTCATCAACTTCAATTCTTTGTGGAGTAACAACATTAGCCAAAAAAAGAGACTTGATCCATGCAAAAGGTGCACTTGTCAAGGTTAACAAACAAACATGCATCTCTCAAAGCATCAAAAAAATATACAAGTGAGATAAATATTCATTCACTGACTTGCTGTAAATCAAGATATCATCAAAATAAACTACCACAAATTTTCTGATGAAAGAACGTAAGACCTCATTCATCAAACGCATGAAAGTGCTAGGTGCACTTGTTAATACAAAAGGCATTACCAACCACTCATACAATCCGAATTTAGTCTTAAAAGTAGTTTTCATTCATCACCCAGTTTCATTCTTATTTGGTGGTATCCACTGTGCAAGTCAATTTTAGAGAACAATATAAAACCACATAATTCATCAAGCATGTCGTCAAACCAAGAAATAGGATGACGATATCTAATGGTGATATTGTTAATGGCTTTACAATCAACACACATTCACCAAAAACCATCTTTCTTTGGAACTAAAAGAATAGAAACAGCACAAGGACTAAGGCTCTCACGTACATACCCGTGGTCCAAAAAGTCTTGAACTTATCGCTGGATTTACTTAGTTTCCTCAGGGTTAGTTTGTAGGTGGCTCGGTTTGGCAAACTCGCTCCAGATATCAAATCAATCTAGTGCTCAATCCCTCAAATAGGTGGTAGTCTTGGAGGTATCTTGTGTGGAAAAACATCATGATAATGCTACAAAAGGATAGCAGCAGGAGCAGGCAAAGAAGAAGCAAGATCCTCAAGCGAAAACAACGCATCCTTTCATATCAAAGCATAACATAAAGCATTTTCATCATAAATTTCAGCAAGATCAGATTTTGTTATAAGCATTACAGGACTTTCCAATTTTATAGCTTGTTGATTTTCAGGTGTAAGAAGATGTTCTTTCTTCTCATTATCCCTATCAGCTTGTACAATTTTAGCAGGGGTCAAAGGTAGCAAAATAATATTTGTTCCTTTATGTACAATGGTATATTTATTACTTTTACCAAAGTGGATAGCATCGTTATCATGTTCCTATGGACGACCCAATAACAATGAATAAGCTTGCATAGGTACTATATCACAATCTATGCCAAGGAGGAAGGGACTCGACTCCTTATTGGAGTCGTTTAACCATTGGATATGGTACAGATGTGGATGTGGCCGTTTGGGCAAGTCAAGCTTAGTGATCAAATCAGTACTCACTAAGTTGTTGCAACTCTCGCCATCAATGATCACGCGTGCACGCCGGTTCTTGATCACAATGTAAATGATGCCCCCGTAGGCTGAAGTATTATCACCACCAAATACTTGTCCATCATCGTCGTCAAGAATCTTATCATCGGATTTTTCATTCTCAACATCAAAGTGCTTATCTATCCTTCATCTTCAGTAGCAACGTATGCCCGTTGACTTGGAAAATCTTGATGCACATGTTCCATGCCATGGCACCGATGGCACTTGATGTTGGAGAAGCGTCCTGTCGAGGCGGTGGGGGATGTACTCTTGGTGGGTACCTGCAAAGAAGGCTTACTCAAATATGAAGATGGCACCGAAGGGGCTGGTTTCGGTGCTGCTGCAGTGTTGGAGGTGCTGGAAGGCCTCTTACTCGACGGTGGTGGAGTACGTGTGGTCGACGAAGAAGGAAATGTCGACCATGCAGTGTATGTACAGCTGTTGTTCTACAGTTGATGTCCCTGCAATTCTTTTTCTGCTAGCATAGCAAGGTGGAACAACTGACCGACAGTATCATAATCTTTATAATCAACAATGTTCTATTGTGCTATTATGCTCTATAGTGGTCACCGTCGTCCACATAATGGTCCACGTCATGAACTTCCTCCCTCTGTGGTGGTGGTGGACGTCTCTCAAAGGTTGTCAAATGAGTGGTGAGATGCTCGAATTGTTGGTTCATCATCTGAAATTGCTAGTTCATCGTCTAGAATTATTGGTTCATTGTCTTGGTAAATGTTTCACGGAACTTACGAAGAGTGTCATCAAGTGGAGTTTGAATGACACACTTAGCGAAGTCTTTAGGGTAATTGCTAGCTTCAGACTTATTGCTTTCTGCCATGGTTAGAAAATAACAAAGAAGCAAAGTAGAGTATTATCGCTACACTACTGTGGGATCTGTGGTGGAAGATCTACAAAAGGAAACGGTTTATCTAGTTCTTCCACAGTTCGTACCAAAGGCAAAGCAATTGATGGTTCAACCGGTGACAGGAGAAACTAGGAAGTCATGGCTCCACAATTTCAGGGTCAAATATTGTGACAATCAGAGGTGGATATGTGGAGCTTGGTGGCCTAGAAACAATTATTAGTGGAACATAATTCTATTAAAAATAGTAATACTGAAGAAGTGTTCCTAGTATATAATTCTAGTTGCTGGCTGAATCTTAACAAAAATCCAGATAGGAACAATCGATAAGACACGAAGAGCAGCAATAGACACAACTCCAAAGAAAAGAAGAATCAGCATGTATGTAGCACAAAGCAGTTCTGCCCTCTATATGATCATTTTTTTATTTTCTTTTGAATTTATAATATTTGTGTCTTCACTAGAGGCACAAAAATAAGAACACCAAGAAGTTTCAGATCAATCTAATAAATGGTGTTTTTTATAGAAAATCACGAAGGTGTCCGAAATTGAGTGTTGAAACCTACACTGTTAGAAAGCCCTCTTCTAGGTGGAATTTGGCCTCGCTAATTTTGTCGAACCCGACAAAGTGGGGAGAGCCAAATGCGTCCTTTTGTTTTGAGAATTTGAAAAAAAAATTTGCCTAATTTGGAGTTCATATTTTGTCGCTAATTTTGTCGAACTTGTTCTGGACATCATCGCGTTCTAACAATTGCCGATGACTCCGGTCAAATTTCGAGATGAGACGGGAGATATTGGAAAGGCTATCTTCTTAGCTTTCCATCTATATCCAAAACGTCCAAAATGGATCACGAATGCGACCTAGGCATCTATTTTGGTGCGGACTGCTCTGAAACCCGAGGGCAACTTGACTCCAAGTTGGATTGAATCTCTTCCGGGATTGAACATTCCTCGCTAGTTTTTAGCATCTCTATATTATTTTTCATGCTTCCCTTGACCCTTTACAATGTTTCTAATCACGATAAGGTTATTAGATAGTAATCTATTCTCAAAGGAAGGAAGACATGTGTTTAGGAACGAGTTTACTTCTATGTTCAATTGTCGTGCACGAGCTCTTGTGATTGGACCATCTATAGTAGGTGGAGGAGTGTTGTGTATATCCATTGAAGGGATGTCCTCATCAGGAAGGCACCAATCTTCCGAGACTTTAGAAAAAATCACTGAGTATTATTCCCTACACACTTCTCCTTACATTCCGCACTTTCCTACCATTGAGTAGTGTGTAGGTTGTTCTTTTGATTCTTCTTGGTGGCTATCATGCCAAGTGTGTTCTGCTTGCTTTTCATCTGATCACTAGCATAATATGAGTCTTGGCCTACTAGAATTGATTAGGTTGTTCCCGTCAGTGATCAAGTTACTTAGCTCTAGTTTGTAACGAAATTTAAGTTACATAGAACCACACCGATTCAATCCCCCTCTCGGCGTCCTTGATCCTTACAGCTTCTTAAAAGCCATAATTGTAAGTTGTATGGGTGAACCTAAAGGAATGGTCAATTGAGTGGATTCTTGCATCACCATCCTCTGTCTTTGAGGGATGAAATCATATTTAGGGGCTGGCACGGTTTCATTTTATGCTTTGTGTCGTTGCTTTGTATCACTTCTGTTGTGTAATCGAATTTCGAACCTCTTTTATGCACTCAAAATCAGAATCTAAGTTGTATTAACATAAGAATTCAATTTGTACTATATTTATATATGCCTGTGTATGTACTTTTGAACTCTCGCTTCGTCGAGTTGTCACCTAAGACCGATCCTGAATAGCAAACCTCTCATCTTGAAGTGGGATGCTACACAAATATTTTTAGATTTGAAAACTTCTGGGTGGACCAGACTGACTTTAGGGATATAGTTAAGCAAAACTCGATTTCAAGCATCAGGGTAAGCAATATTGTCACCAAAATTGCAGCAGCATTTAAAAGGCTCAGGGGAGTGTTGAAAAAGATGGTCCAAGAGCATCTTCAAGATCAATAATTGCATCACAAAAAGCAATAGGATTCTTTTGATTTTGGATAAGCTGGAGGAAATGAGGAGTCTATTCTTACAAGAACTGAATTCCTGGAAAATTTTGAAGAATCATATGCCTATGTTACTCTAGGCAAAATTGAAATATTGGAGAAAATGTTATCTTGTTCGGTGCATAAAATTTGGAGAAATTTTTCCATGCTGCAGCTACAGGCTCAATAATATAACAAATTTGGAAACACCTAAAGGCCTGCAGATATGTGATTATCTTGACAAAGCTTCTCTGCTCAGAAATTCTTACAAATCATGGATTGGATAAACAATAAATCCCCAGATGCAGTATATCTTAGAAGACCTAGTGACAAGACAATAGGAAAATCAGACACATTTTGCCCTACTTTTTCTACGGATGACATAGGCACCATAGTAAAAGGAATGTCTCATGATAAAGCTCTAGGTTCGGAAGGTTTCAATGGCATGGTCTTTAAAACATGTTGGCATATAATAAAGAAGGACATCTATCAACTCAGTAATGATTTCTTTAGAGGATAAACAAGCTTACAGGCCATCAACAATTCCTTTATCATCTTGGTTCCTAATACTCGCAACCCTACAACAGTTAGTGATTTTGGGCCTATCTCCTTGTTGAATTCAACTATAAAGTTGATTATTAAGCTTATGGCAGAAAGGCTGCAGACATCGATAATCTCTCTCATCCATATGAATCACTCAAGACATGTACAGGATGGACTTTTGAACATATTCATCAATGCTATCAGTCAAAAGAACCGGTCATCAAGAAATTAGATTTTGAGAAGGCTTTGATACCGTGGAGCCCAATACCATCATTCTCATGCTCAAACACTTTGGCTTCCCTAACATCAGGATCAATTGATTTTAGTGCATTCTGGAATCTCAATCTTCCTCTATCCTTTATAATGGTGTTCCCAGGGGAAAAGCTTTGAATATAGAAGAGGAGTAAGGCAGGGTGATCTGTTATTCCCTCTACTTTTTCATGCTTGCTGCTGACTTTCTACAGTGCATGCTGGCTCAAGCAACAAATTTTCCAATCATTCAATATGCCGTTGATACCATTGTCACTATGAAGGCCTCTCAAAGGGAACTATTATGTCTTAAAGGTCCCTTGGAATCTTTTGCTTCCTCAACTAGGAGCCAAATAAATTATGCCAAATCAATCATGATACCTTTAAACATTTCTGAAGAACAAACCAACCTCTTAGCAGGAACTTTTGGGTGCAAGCTAGGATCCCTCCCTTTCAACTATCTGGGTCTTCCACTTGGCACCACAAAACCTAAGGTGGATGACTATATGCCCCTAATGGAAAAAACTGAAAGAAGGCTCAGTTTTAAACATGATTTCTTATGCAGGAACGCTGTTCTAGATTTTATTGATAGAGCTAGAAGACATTGTTTGTGGAGAGGATCAGACATCAATGCAAAACAAAAATCTATGATAGCATGGCGCAAAGTGAGAAAACCCAATAACAAAGGAAGCCTTGGGGTAATTGATCTAGCTTCTCAAAATACTGCTCTCCTTTTGTAACATTTGTATAAATTTTACAATAAAAAGGAGGTTCCATGTGGTCCAAATCGTTTGGCATACTCATTACTCATGAAGACAAATAACACATGTGTCAAATGACACAGGCTCTTTCTGGTTGAGGGACTTATTGCATTTCTGTGATGCTATAAACAGACAGTGAAAGAGAGATAGAAGTCTGTTGTGTGGCATCTTTCGGCTAATGTATGCATGTTTCTCTTACTTTTACTCCTTTCCAACATAAAGTAACTCATCTCACTTTCTTGAATGTTAACCGGCTCACACCTGCGAGCTAAAGAAAGGAGCAAGCCAAGGGAGTGAAGTTGAGGGAAAAGCTAGATCGTGTCTTCGACATCAATTTAAGTCTGCCGTCTTGTTCTCGATAGGAACTTGCTGCTGTCTTGGTTGGTTTGAGAGCGGACACAGCGTCATACTTCTTTATCTTGTGATGGTTGAGTATTGGCAAAGAAGATTTGAATTATTGTATCCACCAACCGAAGCTTCCTCTCCCTCTAACAAAGCAATGGAATGAAATTCGAATCCTCATCCTCATACGTGTTTGCTATCAGTTGAAAGACCTTTTCTTGTGTGCCCTCCTCGGCTGGTCTAGAAAGAGAAAAGAAAAATAATCTTTTTTAAGTCGCTTACTCTCCGTCTAGCGAAGGTGCCAGGGCAGGGCTTTTTTGTAGTAATAGTGGGCGGGTATCATGAGATTTCATCTATGCCGGGACATTACGTTTTTTCTCTCTTCTCTACTGTTGCAGAATACAGTATAAACATGTAGTACTCTCGTCTCAGGAGCCACTTCTTCCATTATGCTGATCTCTAGGTCCCATCGCATACGTTCCATCATCATCGTAAGTACAGGGGTATTGCCTTTTGTTTTATTGTCAATGGAAGCACAACGCTCTTCTGATGGACATTTGCATATAAATTATGCCAAATCAATCATGATACCTTTAAACATTTCTGAAGAACAAACCAACCTCTTAGAAGGAAGTTTTGGGTGCAAGCTAGGATCCCTCCCTTTCAATTATCTGGGTCTTTCACTTGGAACCACAAAACCTAGGGTGGATGACTATATGCCCCTAATGGAAAAAACTGAAAGAAGGCTCAATTTTAAACATGATTTCTTATGCAGGAAGACTACATTTAGTCAATTCGGTTCTCTCATCACTGCCAACTTGTAGCATGTGCAGTCTCAAAGTACTGTGGCTGTTCTAGATTTTATTGATAGAGCTAGAAGACATTGTTTGTGGAGAGGATCAGACATCAATGCAAAACAAAAATCTTTGGTAGCATGGCGCAAAGTGACAAAACCCAATAACAAAGGAAGCCTTGGGGTAATTGATCTAGCTTCTCAAAATACTGCTCTCCTTTTGTAACATTTGGATAAATTTTACAATAAAAAGGAGGTTCCATGGGTCCAAATCGTTTGGCATACTCATTACTCACGAAGACAAATAACACATGCGTCAAATGACAGAGGCTCTTTCTGGTGGAGGGACTTATTGCATTTCTGTGATAAGTACAGAGGTCTGCTTTTTGTTTTATTGTCAATGATAGCACAACGCTCTTCTGATGGACATTTGGAATGTTTTTTCAAGCAAAAAAGAAGTCCGAAGGATTTTCTCTTATGCTAGAAATCAAGGAATAAGCAAGGCAGGAACTACAAGACTTACAAGAAATTATTATAGGTCTTAAAATACAGAAGGGTGGAAAGGACAAATGAAATTACATATGGGGATCCTCAAAGTATTCATCAAACAATTTTACAACTACCCATATAAAAACATACATCCTTCAAAAGCCATCAAACTGGATTTGGGAATCAAGATGCTGCAATAAACAGAGAGTGTCTTGTTAGAAGCTTGATGGTATAGCTACAATGTGTCTTGTGTGCATCTCAATGTGAGGAAACATCCATGCACCATTTTTCACTTGTTGTCGTGCTCGAAGATGTTGGAGTCAAAGTTAACATCTACTGGCACCTGGGGCTTCCAGTTCATCAAATGATGGAGAATGCAAAGGACAGATTTCATAATAGTTATTTGGCACATCTGGAAGCAAAAGAATGGTATTATTTTTTATAGCTGTTTAGCCTCGCTTCCTGAACAGAAAAAGAAATTCAAAGATGCATGTTTTTTACAAGCTTATCGAATGGACTCTTTGCTGCAAGCTATCATGAATTGGCTCTCAAATCAGTTTCAAGTTGGACCCTCTCCCCCCCCCCCCCTAACTTCCTTTCCTTCCATGGAACTGATTTGTACTTTTCTTTTTTTCCTTTTTGTTTTTATCTTAAGGCTAGCTTTGTAAGTATCTCTCTTAAGAAATAAAGTTATTTTGGAGAAGGGCCTCCCTCACTGTTTTTGTTTAAAAAAAATCTAGTATTGTATAAATTTTTAGATCTATTTGAGTTATCATAGTGGTTCCAGTTCACAATTTATTGATCAATTTTGATGGAACTCATTGGAAAAGAATTCCCCACCGCAATCAGACCAAACTCATTTTATCTTTCTTTCTAGTTGATTATTGATCTTAGCTTTTTAAGTCTTAAAACATTCTATCGCCTCATCTTTAGTTTTTTGAAAAACATATAACAGTATCTAGTCACATCATCGAAAGTCATAAAATATCAGAATGAATGAGTTCTAAAAATGTCAAGTTTCTTTCGTCTACATCTTTATGAGGCTTATGAGGTTGCTTTGCTTGCATACATGGTTGATATTTAGAACCTTTAACAACAAATAACTTTGGAATTAAACTTATACTAGATAGCCCTGACATACAACTGAAGTCAATGAGAATGCCATCTATTCGTCTCAGAATTTTTTGAATCACACATATAATTCACAACTTTATTTTAGAAATCTGAAAGGAAAAGGCAAAACAAGCCTTTGATATCATAGCCCTTACCAACGAATTAGTCAAATCTCTACATGGCTACTTTATTCGACTCAAAGACTAGCTTATTGAATCCATCGCAACAGAGGGGAGATCCACTAACGAGGTCTTTGTGATGTGTACGTGGTTTCCGATCTTCTGTCAAGTCGTGGTAACTCTCGATTTGGTGGACATGCGACACATAGATCTATCCTCAAATCAACATGATTTAAACCCCGTAATCGCAGCACCACTTCTCTTCTAGTTATCAACTATGTATACACGATTGATCTCGTCAAGAAGGCTAATCCCAGCCTGTGAATCGAAAAACACTAGCAAGAATAAGGAAGAACATAACTCAATTGCGAAATCTAAATTAATCTCATGAAATTGGAATTCAACAAACCGGCAAGCGGCGAAACTATTTGATAACAGATTAAAAACTAAGCAAAACATGTCTCCAATGATGGCAGCTACTGTTTATATAGAGATTGGGACGTCCTTAGGAAGAAACCCTAATAGCAATGGGTCTAGAAAAGATACACGGCTGAAAGGCCAAAAGATAGTGTCGCAGCACCAAGTTTCTAGACGTCATCTTGTTTTAAAGATTCTCGCTGACTCCGGGCGAATTTGGAGATGAGACCGGGGCCGTTCGAAAGGTTATCTTCTTATCCTTCCATCCATATTAAGGCGTTCATAACGGAGCTCGTATGGGACTGAGACATCCGTTTTAGTGCAGGTTGCTCCTCGAGTCTGACTCAGACTCGAACTAGATTTGGATTTGGATCTCCTCCGGGGTTGAACATGCCTTGCTGATCTCTTGACTCTCTTCAATGTTTCAAATTATGATAAAGTCATTAGATAGCAATCTATTATCAAAGGAAGGAAGACATGTGTTTAGAAATGAGCTCACCTCTAATCTCAACTGTCGTGTGTAAGTTTCATCAATATTAATTTGAGTAGTCTTGTGTGTATCTAAAGGTGTGATGTCCTCATCATCCTTCACTTCTTGTTTTGGAGTTGTCCTCGACTCAAGTTCATTGTCAGGACCTTGAGTCCACCAAGCCCTGCAACCTGCATAAAAATGTGGAGGCCATAGGGGTATTTGAATGCAATCACTTGGTGGCCCAAAGATCCTTATAATCTCATCATTCTCCCCTTCTTGATGGAAAGCCGTCCTCAGCTTGCTCCCTTGGATATAATGATACTTCTGCAAATGGTTAGTAACAGGAGCGGACAAATAGCTAGAAATATCACGACATGCAAACAAAGCATCTTTGCACACTAAAGCATCACATAGAGTATTTTTATCATAAAAATCAGTAAGATCAACTTTTTGCCAAAATATATTTTTGAAATAATAAGCATGATAAGCATCATTATAATTCTTATGAGAAGCCACAATCTGTGTCGTCCTAGAAAAACTAGATAAACATGACACGGCATGACATTTTGTATTTTCATTATCTAGTTTGTTATTTATTTTCACCATGAAAGAGTATTTCAAATTTGAGCAAATATAAACTCTATGCACCATAAACACACCTCTATGATCATAGTTGCCTGTAATATAAAAATGGGTTCTAGTTAACAAAGACAATTCAGGTTTAGAAAATATCATCCTCTCTATAGTAGCAAGGTCACAAAAAGAATCATATCCAATATAACCCACAATGTTTGTAGAAGGTAGCAATTTTAGCTCATTATTGTCACATGTAATGGGAGTTCAATGTTCAATTTCAGCACTAGTGAATTGATAAAAATTAAGAGTATCGAATTCATTCACTTTTTTTTGCATAGAAAGAATAGAAACATCAGCACACACCATCTCCTTATCACAAGAACTAGTGGGGCCACAAGAACTAGTGAGAAAATCAAACATTAACAAAGATAAATGGGTAAAAGGTGATACTAGTGGTTGCTTCACAAAGGTACGATAGTCAAGAACTTTCAGCACAACTAAATATTGTCACCTTTTATAGATCAATGTGCCCTATGTTTCTTCTCATTTTCAGCAATGCTTTTGGCGTGTTACGATCCATCTCATCTTGAGCTATGCGTGAAATAGTGTGTATCACTTCTTTAATCACGTTTGTATCACTTTCATCTTCTTGTTTGATCTCAATTTCCCACAAAATGTTAAGGGCAATAGGAGGTACACTAGAAAGCTCCTCTTTCAAAGAGTATATATCACAACTAGACATAGGTTCAGAAGATGTATCAACAAAAGTTTCTCTCATTAAAATTTTAGCATCACTCTATGTCCGAGGATATTTTTTAATTATACATAAACATTGCCACCAAGTTAAAGCACTATCAACTAATGCATTAGCAACATTCAAAAGCTTTCTCCTTTCACACATACGCATTGTCCAAATAGATCATCCACCTCTCTTTTTCAAGCAATATATTTGATAGAATCTAAACCATCATATAAAGGAAGCGAAGAAAGAATATAATTACTCGTGGAAGAAGATGATCTCGCAATAGTCTTAACCTCATGTGTCTTTTGATCATGTGCAACATCTTTTTTAGGTGGATTACATCTCTCAAGGCTTGTCAACATATTGTTCATAAACAGTACTACTCACATTGTATTCACCTCCTTTTCTTCTTGTCATGGTTAAAAAAATAGCACATGTACAGCACAATATATATTCCTGCAACTATAGTGAGATGGGTGGTGAAAATTCCGTAAAAGAAAACACTTTACTGAGCTCTTACAATATTTTTACCAAAACAAGGCAAATGATTGTGCAACCAGTGGCAGAAGAAACCAGGGAGTCGTAATTCCACAATTGTAGGGTCAAATACAGTGCTGATCTGAGGTGGACATGTGGAGCTTGGAGCGCTGAAAATTTATTAGTGAAACACAATTCTATAACAGATAGCAATACTGAATAAGTGTTCTAATTACTAAGTTCTAGTTGTTGACCCAATCTTATAAAAAATACGAATGAAAATATCAAAGGGAAGCAACAACGCAAACGATAAGCTCTAGAAATTCGCAAACTATTCAGCACTTGAAAAATCAGCACAGGTTAATTCTCGGCTTCTTGATCTTCAAATTTTTTTATTTTTTATTTAATTTTTATGATATTTTTTGCTGAACCGAAGTACAAAAGATGGTACACGATCAAATTTTAGATCAATATGACAAAAGATGTGGCCTGGAGAAAATCTCAATTTTTTGTTGAATCTGTTCTAAAACTTCGAGAGTGAAAACAGAATTTTCTGATATGAAATAATTGACTCTAGGGCCATCAGAGGTGGGAAATTTTCTGTAGATATTCGAAAAGTACTTATATTTCTAATTTGGAGTTCAGAAACAAAAATTATGACTATTTCAATGATAGATCTCCATATCAAATTCTTTTGGAAGGCTGAAAACAGATTCAAATTACAAATTAAGTGCGAACTTTGTAGATGATTTTGTGGTGAAAGCTTATGGTTGGGTGATTTGTATGCTAAAGATCTGATAGTGGATGAAAGAAAGGATGGGTGGTTGGGAAAATGTTTTGATGCAAGATAACAGATATGAACACGGATAACAGATTGAACGATGCATGCGCTGAACGATGAAGAAAAAACACCTGGATGCAAAAAGATGACAAAATTCAAGAACCAAAACACAAACTAAGGACACAAACTCAACACTACAGACTATGAAATAAAATTATACAAAGGCTAAACAAGGCTTGGACACAGAAGCACCTAACGATCTACTATTCTTTGTGTTACGGCTTTTCTATAGACGATAGGATGAATGTAAAATCAATAAGGATAGATGTAAATCTGATGGCATACGTGAAGCTTTGATTACCACTTGATGTGTATGTGGTTCCCGATCTTCCGTTAGGTCGTGTGTAAGTCTCGATTTGGTGGAGATGCAACACACAATCAATCAGGTCTCAAATTAACACGATTCGAACCCCGCAATCACAGCACCATTTCTTCTCTGGTAATCAACTGTGCACACACGATTGACCTCGCCAACAAAGCTAATCACAGCATGCAAATCGAAGAACACAAGGAAGAACGCATCTCAATTACGAACTCTGAATTAATCTCACGAAGTTGGAATTCAACAAACTGACAAACGACAAAACTGTTTGATAAAAGATTAAATACTAAGCAAAACCTATCTCTAATTATGGAGGCTACTGTTTATATAAAGGTTGAGATGTCCTTAGGGGGAACCCTAATACTAATGGGCTAAGAAAAGATACATGGCTCAAAGGCCAAATGATAATGTCGCAACGCTAGGGCAGTTTATAGATGTCATCTTGTTTTAATGATTTTGCTGCCTTTGGGCGATTTTGGAGATGAGAATAGTGACGTTAAAAAGGTTATTTTTTTTAGCTTTCCATACATATCTAAAACGTCCAAAACGGAGCTTATATGCGAACAGAACATCCGTTTTAGTGCAGCTGCTCCTAGAGTCTTGCTGATTTTGAGCGTCTTCAAGTTCTTCTTCATGCTTCTCTTGACCCTCTTCAATGTTCTTAATCATGATAAAGTTATTAAGTAACAATCTCTTCTCAAAAGAAGAAAGACATGTGTTTAGGAACGAGCTCACCTCTAATCTCAGCTGTCATGTCTAAATTTCATCAATACTAATTTGATCAGTCTTGTGTATATCTGAAGGAGTAATGTCCTTATCATCCTCTCCTTTTTCTTTTGGAGTCATCCTACACTCAAGTTCATTGTTGAGACCTCGACTCCACCATGCCCTGCAACCTACATATAAAGGTGGAGGCTACGGGGGTATTTAAATGCAATCACTGGGTGGCTCAAAGATCCTTATAATCTCATCACTTTGAGGGGGCATGATGCATGTTCAATCACACGATCTATCCAAATGAACTTCAGATCGACCAAACCAACAACAAGAACAAAAGCATGCGTGCAGTTTCCCATCATTACTATTGGACCTCAGTGACCCGGTAAGATAAAAACTTGAAGATATCAAAACGAACATAAATATTAGCCCCCGTGTCTATCCACCAATCATTAAATTGATAAATCGAGAAAACATTAGGTAAATTACCATACCCAGAGCCTCTATTGGGGTCACCAATGGTCACTTTGACAGACTTCTGCCCGTACTGATTCTTCTTGCCCTTGTGGTTACGACACTTTTTGGCAAAGTGTTCATTCTCAATGCAGACAAAGTAAACAATCCCATCCATATTCATCTTTTTTTAGGACTGAGTAGTCTGTACAACTTTTCATTTTCCCTTTTGGTTCTTCTTACCAGCTTGCTACATCACATTTTCTTGACTTTCCTTAGGGTGCTCTTAGTGGAGCATCCTTCGACCAAGCTTTCTCTTCGACATCAAGACCAGCTAACAATCTTCAACATCCCACGGTGAAGGCAACCTGGCAAGAATGACCCTTGCCACAAACTTATAAAGCAACTGACCTCCAATCTGTTCAAGCTTCCTCACAATGAATTGGAGATCATTTGCCTGCTTTACGACATAATGGTTATCCATCATTTTGAAATCATGGTACTACTCCATGACATATAGATCGTGTCCAGCATCTGGGGACAACAACTTATATTCAAGTGCCTCCCACAATTCTGTGGCACTTTTAATGTTTGTGGTACACATCACACAACTACTCAGAGAGAACACTGAGAATACATTAGACATAACTCATCGTAGCTGTGGTAAACAATTCTTAGTTGCAAGAGGAAGTGCAAGAGGATTAGCCCTGACCCAAAACATGTTCTAGCCCAGATCCACAATTAGACTCTCCTCTGCCATCTCTTGAAGTTCATACTGTTGAACTTATATGGTTCCATCGCATCAGCAAATCCTGCCATCACTAATGCCTATAAATTTTTTTGGATTGTTGGACATAATTGCATTTGTGATGACTAAATTAATCTAATAATTAGAAAAAGATTAAATATAGTAAGATCTGAAATACTATGTATGATGCATACTGGCAATACCATGCATATTTGTCAAAACAATCATGATCCTTTCAGTGCTAGTAACAGAATGCACTTAAAGAACAGAAATAGAGAAGCACGTCATTCTTGGAATAGGGTTGTTAACGCAAGTGGTTATGCAAATAGTAGATGAATCAGACCATTGATATAGATGTAGCAGACAACCGATGGTGAAGAGGAAGTAGACGAATGGCAACAAAGGGGAAGCAGATGAACAACGAGCAGCAACGACGGTAATTCCCAAAATCCTTATATGACCCCTACGTCATGCATGGACATGAGGGGACATGGGTTTCGGAAATCTGCTCTCCTGACACGGATAGTACGTCGGCAATAGGTGGGGAACATAGAGCAGTGTAACACTAAGAAATGGAGAAGAACGAGAATTGTTGTGTGTTCCTGATGATGTCTTGCCCTTGCTTTTATACATGACCATGTCCTACGCAAGGTTTTAGTTAACGAACGTACCGCGGAAGCCCCTGGGCAGCGGATTGGCCATGAAAACCAGTAAAAAATGCACAAATATAAAATTCAGGTTTTGAAATAAAAAAATGCTTGGTTTTTTTATTTTACCTACAAGTTTTACTGGTTTACCCTAGTTTTGATTTTTTTTGAATTTTAAATCTGAATTGTTTTGACCAGTTTTCTGTTTTTCAATTTTTAATAAAATTTTAATATTTTTTGGGACAGACCGCTCCATGATGGACACGATCCATCAACCTCCAGGATCTTATCGGGTGTCACTCGGCAAAGCGAGGACTAACAGTACAACTCAAGCACGATAAAATATAATACAAACGGTTGTTTTAGTTACAAACTGAATTTTTTAAAAACGCGGAACGTTCACCTTATTTAAAGACTGCTAGGGTCTCCTAGATACTAAACATAAGATGACATCGAGCCAATACAATGCATCTTCTAGCAGTATACAACAGCTCAGCGCGGTGAGCAAGGCTCCCAATGGACATAGCCACCCTCGGGGGTTGCTCTTACCGGTTCGTCCAGAGGAGGAAAAGATAGATCACCTGCAAACAAAAGAGAGAGCCAAACCCTGAGCATTCAAATGCTCAGCAAGTCTTATCCATCAACATGACAACCACAGCTGACTCCAAAAGATATGATAAAGCTGACTCACATGGGATAGTTGTTTGCATAAAAATCAGCGCAAACATAGTGAATCCTTATTTTAAAATTTTAGTAGCAAATTAAGTGTAAGAGAATATAAATTTAATTTGCACTATGAACTACCACAATCATGGTTGCCAAATAATTTAATAAATATATCAAACAAACCATAATACTTTCCCATTTCATTCTTATTTCACTTCTTAACTATGATGTAACTCAGTGAGACAAGCAGTACTCGTTACTGTGAGCGGCAGCGATTATAATCTATTTACATTCAACTAGAGAAACTTGATTATACAATACGTACCCACTTCCCCGAAGTTGTACGTGGCAACCTTTCATAAGAACCACTGCAGTGTCGGTCCGCGACCACCAACCTAGGCAAAAGGGCCCTCTACGCAACCCGTGAGGGACAACTCCTTTTGTAGATGCTATTTCAATCTGCCAGGAAGGTGAGGTACGTCCGAACAAACATATAATTCAAGCTACATCGGTTTTTCAAGTCCCATACCTCTGGTATGTAATCAGTACTATTTAAACTTGCTCAACAGGGCCGGCAACGGTACGGTCCTTAACCGACTTAGATGGGGCTACCACCGTGAAGGCTCGGCCTTCCCAATGTATCCTATACATCACCTCCGTCCGGTCTCCAATTTTATCATTTCACATGATAAACTAAACCAACTTACTTTGGTCATGTAATACTTCCAAATAAAAGTGACAATCTATAGCTCACGAGTAAAGTTCCCATTCACTCGACTTCTACCATTAACTACAACTTATAGCGTAGCTCCACGTCGAGTTGAATGTACCAAAAACAGTAAACATATAGGTAGCAGAGTACCTATCATGCAATCTAGAGTTTTCAATCAACTTGTACAACTTAATGCACAATACCGTATGTAAGCTTCATGACCTTTGAAGTCCCCTAACAGGTATGAATTGATTTTGGTCATTGAATGAACAACTATAGGTAACGGTTGCGTTGCAAGTACCACCTCGCTAATTCTACAACAACATGGTGGGCTTTCTCAGAGGATGACAAGGACAAACCCTAGAAGAGGAGTTGTCGGGCTTCGGAGGACCAAAGCTAAGGACTAGCTAGAGAGTCCAAAGGAACGCCGGTACTATTCAGAGGGGTAAGATCATTTGTCTCCTCTCATACAAGTGTTAGAGGGTGTGAATGCTCCTTAGATCCTAAAAAAGCACTAAAGATGGTAGAGGAAGCGAATTCAAAGATCGGTGCTCAAGAACCAACTGAAAACTCAGTCACCAGACAGTCCGGTGAGCCCTTGAGGAGCCAGTCTAGAGAGAGGTGCTCTCTAGAGTCGACGTGGAGCAGTCACCGAACAGTCCGTCGGTGCAATGATCGGACAATCCGGTGAGCCAGAAGCTGAAGTCCAGAGAAGGTGTCTCTAGGAGTCTAAAAGTGAAAGTTACCTAACAGTTGCACCGGACAGTCCGGTGTCCTATAGAATAGATTTCAGATAGGGTGTTTCCCTGGCAGAGGAGGACGAAGGGTCACCAGATAGTCTGGTGGTCCAGTCACCGGACAGTCTGATGATTGCATAAAGCAGTCAATTTTATGACGTCACATCCCAACAGTCGTTTTTGGGCCTGGAGCCTATTTAAACTGCAGAGGGGGACATTTTCTAGTGTGCTCTTGATCAGAATTGCTGAAACCAAATTGTGAGGGCCCAAGGGACACCACCAAGAGAGCACATTGCCAGATTAGAGATTTTTGGTGCTAGTAGGAGAGTAATAGGGTGCATTCATCCACTTTTAAAGCTTGTAGGGCTTGAGAGGAGTGATCTTTACCTATTACTCTTGGTGTGGGCAGCCTACACCAGATAGGAGTTGGTGCTCGAGCTTCCGAGGAGATTGTGAAAGATGACGCCAAGTTTGTACGCGGTTCTAGATCCCTCGCTAGAAAGGGACACCAAGAGGGAGTGCCCGAGCCTTGGAGGCTTTCTTTAGCGCTTGGGTATTGTGTGCGACAGCCAGGCCACTGATATCGTCACTTCAGGAGTGAAGCGTACCCTTGTGAGCATCGTTCCGAGAACGATGGGAGGGACCGAGACTCTGACGAGAGTGGTCCAACGAGGATTAGGAAAAGGTGCCTACCTTTCGAGACCTCGGGAAAAAAATCACTGAGCACACTTTATCTCACTCTCTTTACTTACCGCATTTACTTACCGTTTGAGTAGTGTGATAGTAGTGTGATAGGTTATTTTTTTATTCCTCTTGGTGGCTATCGTGCTAGTGCTTGTTTATTATTATTTTCATATCACTAGCATTGTTAGGGGTCTTGGCCTACTAGTCTTGTTTAGGTTTGCTTCCATTGTGATCAAGTTTTGTAGTTTTAGTTCGTAGCAAAATTAGTGCTATAAGTCCACCGATTCAACCTCACTTCTCGGTGTCCTTGATCCTTACAAGTGGTATCAGAGCCAAGTACTCATTTTTGGGCTTCATCGCCTTGAGTAAGGATGCCAAAAGAGATGGAGACTCCGCCCGTATTCGATGGGGACGATTACTCTTATTGAAAGGCTCGCATGCAAGCCTACCTAAGTCTGTCGATGAAAAAGCGTGGCAAGTTACTAACAATGCTACGAATGAGAATGAAAGACTTGATCCTATTTTCATTAAATACAATGCTAAGGCCAAAAATGCTATGTTTGGATGCATCTCTAAAGATATCTTTTATAAAATCAATGCATAATCCATCGCGCATGAAATTTAGGTCCAATCGCAAAACATCCATAAGGGCTCCTCCGAGGCTAAGGAAGAGCATTACTGTGTTCTTAAGAACAAATATGATTCTATCACCATGCAACCTAATGAAAAAGCTAATGATGTTTACTCTCGTTTGCATATAGTGGTGGAGGAGATCAACGCCTTGAGCCTTAAAGACAAAATTGATGATGTTGAGATCATGAGAAAGCTCTTGAGGATGTTGCCGCTGAGCTACAACTGCATCGTCACCTGTCTCTTTCAAGCCAACTTGGCTACTCTCACCGTTGACGTCATGCTAGGCAAGCTCACGGCCTATGAGGGGTACATGTTGGGCAGCTCCACCGACTCTCAATTGCCCAGGAATCTTGTCCTACAAGTTGAATAAGAATCACCCAATGGTAAGAACAAAAAGAAGAAGAAGAAGTAGAATAAGGTGGACGAAGATGAGGAGGAGGAGAGTGATAATGAGAACCTTGTGCTCTTGATGAAGAAGATATTTCGCAAGAGAAGACCCTCATCTTCGAAGAGGAACTCCGGGTGTTTCAATTGTGGCAAGAAATGCCATTTTGCTAAGGAGTGTCCCAAGCCCAAGAAGGAGAGCAAGAAGAAAGCCTCTAGTGAGAGTGATGATGAAGAACGCAAGCCAAAGAGGAAATTCAAGAAGAACTTCTTTGTCAAGAGGGAGAGCAAGAGCAAGGAGAAGAAGAAGTCTCCGCACAAAGCCTATATTGTTGGTGAGTAGCTCACCGATGATGATTCCGACTCTTCATCTTCAAGCGAAGAAGAGCTCGAGGGTATTGCCATGACTAGCTCCACCAATGAGCTACCACTACCTCCGCTATGCTTGATGGCCTGTAGTTGAGAGGGCTTCATTGATGAGGAAAATGATCTTGAGGAGGAGGAGGAAAGCTATGATGAAGAAGATGATGGACCAAGCTACAATGATCTTGTCCTCTTCCTCGAGAAGGCCAACAAGACTATCATCAAGAAGTCCAAGAAGATCGAGGTGGTGACCAAGGAGCATGAAGTGGCGGTATTCCGAGTTCGAGAGCTTGAGGGAGAGCTTAATGCACTTAAGCACTCTCATGGTGTTTTACGTGAGTCCTATGAGGATCTCAAAGTGAGGCACGTAGAGCTAAGTGAAAAGCATAATGCATTGGTGCGCTCCCATGAAGCTCTTGATCTTGACTCTCTCCTTCACTCTCCTAAGCATTTAAATAAAGCTTGTACTTCTTGTAATCTAACCCTCTCCAAGGAGAGTGTTACTCTTGAGCCATCTATTTTGAAGGAATATACGAAGCTCAAGCAGAAGAGAGAGGCCGTGATGGATGCATTTAAGCGGCTTACTAGAGGAAGGTAAATTCAAAAAGAAATCATAAGCAAGAACCTCATTAACAACCACAACCACAAAGGCTTAGGATCATATCCCTCCTCTATCAACATCATTGGCAACCAAGATGAGATCACCGAATGGATAGTCCCGCTCATGGCGGATGACTACTATTGTGAGAAGTGTTGCCTTAATGGTCACCGCTCCAAGGATTGTCCCATGGTGAGCGAGCCTAAGATTATTCTTAACGCTAACCTTTTCTATGAGGATGTGCATTACAAGCTTTTTAGGGATAAAAATAGAAAAGTAAAGGCCAAGCCGCTCGGACCGCCAAATGACAAGAGGACAATCAAGAAGTTATGGGTCCCCAAGGTGATCTTGGACTGAGAAAGGAAGCCAAAACTCTCTTGGGTTCTCAAGAAGTGAATGGGACTAGGTGGTGGACCTTGAAGCGAATTAAAGATTCTTGAAGTCCACCACATGTTGATCGAGCTTCAACGTCAATCTACTCTTCAAGGAGGTTATTCTTGTACATAATAGAGTAGGTTTTTTTCTTGCAATACATGGTAGATAGGACTCCTCCGTGGACTAGATGTTTGCACTATCATGCATCATATGTAAAAAGATAAAAGAAAAGAACAAAAAAAATTAGATCGGTGCCTAACCACTTTAAGATATCGATATGCATGGGGGATGAGCTTGAGAAGGTGGTTTGGTTATCTCAAGGCAAAGTGGCGGGCATATGATGATTAAGCTTGAGATGGGTCAAACTTAGCACCGAATAGGTTTCTTTATGCAATGTCTTTAATTTGCTTGCATCAACATGGCATGCTTTAAATTCTCTTCCATTGGAATAGCTTGTCTGCATGCATTGCATATAGGAACCACGGAGGAGCTGTGTTACTCTATAGAGAATAGTGATTACATTGTCCATATGGATTCACATTCTCTACAAAGAGTAACCAAAACAAAATTGTGCGCTTCATGCCCATTGAACCCTGTGCTTAACGGTCTCTAACATTCATTTATGTAGATCATGATCGAAGGGTTCATACATTCCTTTTTGGAGCCTCCTTCTCTCTTTGGTGTTTATCGTTCGATCTTAATTGCGATTTGCAAAAATGCTAAACCCTTCGTGAGTTATCTATTTGCAAATAAGTGTTTGAGAGTTACCTTTCTAGACAAGTGTGGTGTTTATTTGGTTCTTTGGTGAGGACACTTAAAGTCTAAAAAGAATTCCTTGATTTTGCAATTCTTTGAGGTCACTGAACATTCCGGCGCCTTCACCGGACATTCCGGTAACTATATCTTTGGATCAGTCACTTTTGCGGAATTAGATAGACACCAGACATTCCAGCGGTATCACCGGACAGTCCGATGACTGGAAGAGGAAGCGGATGCCTCTCTGGAATTGGAAATCCCTACACATCGGACAGTTCGAACTTTTATAGTCACTGGACAAACTCTTTGGTCCGAACAGTTCGGTGTTTGGCATTTTCGGTGAAATCTCGGCCATCCGATTTGATCTCTTTTTATCTCGGTCATCGATTTCTTTATGACCTAGCCGCACGTGCATTTCTCCTGTGTTGCAATTTTTGTGCGCACTTTCACCGCTGACTGCCTGCCGCTGATTGTCGCCACGCCCACCGCCGTGCATCTCCGTTGCTGAGCTCCTCGAGCACATTGCAAGATTAGAGATCTTTGGTGAGCATTCATCCACTTCTAGAGCATGTAAGGCTTGAGAGGAGTGATCTTTGCCTATTATTCTTGGTGTGGGCAGCCTAGACCGGCTAGGAGTCGGTGTTCGAGCTTCCGATGAGATTGTAAAAGATGACGCCAAGTTTGTATCCGGTTCCGAGTCTCCCGCTCGAAAGAGACACCAAGAGGGAACGCCCAAGCCTTGGAGGCTCGCTCTAACACTTAGGTATTGTGTGCGAAAGCCGGGCCCGCCACCGATGTCTTTACTATGGGAGTGAAGTGTATCTTTGTGAGCATCGTTTTAGGAACGACAGGAGGGACCGAGACTCTAACGGGAGTGGTCCAATGAGGATTAGGGGAAGGCGTCCACCTTCCGAGACCTCGAGAAAAAATCACCGAGCACTCTCTATCTCACTATCTTTACTTACCACATTTACTTATCATATAGGTTGTTTTTTGATTCCTCTTGGTGGCTATCATGCTAGTGCTTGCTTGTTATTTTTTTCATATCACTAGCATTGTTAAGGGTCTTGGCCTACTAGTCTTATTTAAGTTTTCTTCCGTTGCAGTCAAGTCTTATAGTTTTAGTTAATAGCAAAATTAGTGCTATAAGTACATCGATTCAACTCCCCCTTCTCGGTATCCTGATCCTTACATTATACTATCCATATACAGTGAGAAAAAATAAAACGATTAAATAGGGTTAATGCACCGGGGCTTGCCTTGGCCTCGCTCACAGTTAATCCTTGGCCTGATGGAACATCACCAAATTCCTCCTTGTAAACTTGGGTCCTATACATGCAATGATATGTGAAATAATGAATTATGCTAATTTTAAAGTTTTAACCAAACCACATGCGATGATAGTTTCTTATTTTCAAAAGAACACTATTAAATACAGCTACAGAATTCCTTTAACAAGATTTTCAAAAATTTAAAGTATAATTTAATTTGTTGATAACATCAGAGAGGTTATAAACTAATTTTGGACAATTTTTCAGAAAATCAAATGAATTAAACACCATTTAAACACAATAAATCATTTATAAAATTATTTTTGATGAAAATAAATATGAAATTTTTTTGAATAATTAAATTTAGTTAAAGAAACAGAAAAGTGAATTTTACAATATTTTATCATGACAAAGAATAGTGATAATGCATTAGTGAATCATTATGTGTTCTGAATTAAATAAATTTATTTCATGCCAAAAAGTGAAAAATAGTTAGCTTCACAAAAATGTTCTAGTTTAGAGAATTCTAAAACAATTTATTTCATAATTTTATCACTTCGGATGAAAGTTCTACGGATTTTACAAGTTTGAAATAGTTTACTCGGAACACTACAAAAAATGTGTTGATCAATGACGAAAATGTGACGACGTTTGAAAGTAGAATCACATATGTGTATAATCGATGACGATAATTGATATTTCGTCATTCATTGAAATGGGCCCGATTGTCCTCTTGATTTTATGACGAAAACCAGTCCACCGTCGTAAATTTTGAAATCTAAATCGTCATAAATTGATCTACATTCTGACAAAATATAATAATCGTCATAGATTGAACAATTTTGTCACAAAACCCACCAAGTTGCAAGTACTGCCAATCTGTCATGCTGACGTGGCAACTTTAGTGACACATCATCAGTATGGCCACGTCAGCATTAAGACACATCAGCATTAAGCCCCAAGAAATGGCCAACCCGCCATGGGACATTTTTTACATTGGGCCCACAAGTCAGCTAGGGCCCAATTGGAAGCCTTGGACCCACTTGTCATTGCAGTTAGTAAATAACTAAAATATTGAGGCTGTTGTGTTTCGAACCCAGGACCTAACCGTGGAGCCAGCCCCAACTTACCACTTCACTACAATTAGAAGTGTGGTTGCTAAGCGGATGATTGTTTATATTACTCGATGTACATCGGCTTCAATTGGTCCCTGTAAAATGAGATCCAGGCGGAACTTTACAAAATATTCACCACCACACTCTCTCTGGCGGCGCTGTGGACTCGCCGGCGGTGAGCAGCATGCGACTTCCCTGCATTCGGACCTCTTCTCATTGAGGGGAGCAAGATCCATGCGGTGATTAGCACCTGCCGTCTCCCCACTCTGGTTGGATTCGCCGGCGTGCGCCCACTAAAGTCCAGAGAGGCGGAGCAGCAAGAAGTCAGCTGTGTGTTGGCCAGCCTCCTCCTCCTGCATTGTAAGCCAATAGCACGGCATCCATTCTTTGTCCATCCTGCATCACCGAGCAGCACCCAAGGTTTGTCCTTGGCATTTGTTCCTGTTTTTTGTGAATGCATTATTTGAAAGGTGTGCAGACTTGTTGATTTGTATTTGTGTAATGTATGATTAGATGGATAGAAGATGGGTGCATGGCACACTATTTACGGATGAGTACATGAAAGGTGTTGAAGAATTTATGAACTTTGTTAAAGGGAAATTTAGTGCAGATGAAAAAATATTGTGCCCATGTAGCAAATGCCTTAATCAGATTCACCTGCATCAGCCCATCGTGGAGAGGCACTTATTGTTGCATGGAATGGAATGTACTTATACCAAATGGATACATCATAGAGAGGACATGGACATAGCTATTATTGAACAACTTATTGATGGGCATGACAATGATGGGGGTTCCACAGATGGTATAGGTGGGGTTGAGGATGACAATTGTGGTTCCGATCGGTTTGAAGGGCTTCTGACAGACCTTCACACGGCAGTGGAAGAAGGTAGGCAGGGTGCTGAAAATGAAGATGCAAGCCCTGGCGAGAACGAGTCATTTTTCGCAAATCTGATGAAAGAGGCCAGGTGCCAACTTTATCTTGGTTGTACAAAATTTTCAAAATTATCCTTTGTCATAAAGCTACTTCATATGAAGTCATTATATAGGATCAGCAATAGTGCATTTTATTCAATATTGAAGCTACTTGCAGAAGCATTCCCGGATTGTAATACAATTTCAAAATCATATAGTGATGCCAAGAATCTTCTAAAGCGTTTAGGTCTTGGATATGACTCAATACATGTATGCATGAATAATTGTGTTTTTTTTAGGAAGCAATATAATAAGCATGACAATTGTTCATTTTGTGGTACTTCAAGATGGAAAGACCCTAATAGGAAGAGAATTCCACAAAAAGTGTTGCAACATTTTCCATTGGTACCTAGACTGCAAAGAATGTTTGTTTCCAAAGAAGGTACAGAAGAAGCGCAGTGGCACAAATTGATGCAAGAGCCTAGTGAAAGGGAAATGAGCCATCCAGCTGATAGCGAGGCGTGGCAAGCTTTTGATAGAGAATATCCAGATTTTGCAAAAGATGGCAAGAACCTTAGACTTGACCTTGCTACTGATGGTTTCAATCCATTTGGGGATATGAATACCAGATACAGCATGTGGCCTGTATTTTGTGTACCATACAACCTTCCACCTTGGGCATGCATGAAAGAATCCAACTTCATGATGGCTTTACTAATTCCAGGCCCTTCAGCATCTGGGAAGGATTTTGATGTATTTCTAGAGCCTCTTGTAGCAGATTTACTAGAGCTTTGAAAGGGGGGTGCGAACTTATGATGCTCTTAGTGGTCACATGTTTAATCTTCGTGCTGCAGTATAATGGTGCATTCATGATTACCCAGCTTTGAGCACTCTTTCTGGGCGCACCACTAGAGGCTATTTTGCATGTGTTCATTGTGACAAGAACCCTTTGCCATATGCCTTGAGGAACAAAATTGGTTATATCGGGCACTATCGTTTTCTTCCATGAGGACACAGTCTACGTACAGGCAATGAATATGTTGGGCTTCATGAAAGCAGTGATCCTCCTGAAACATTTAGTAAAGAAGAGCTACTATCAGAATTGGATAAGGTTAAAGATGTTAGACCTGGGAAGCAACAAGGAAGTATGAAAAGAAAATATTTGGACTTGGACAATCATGACAGAAAGATTTGGAAGCGGAGGGTTAGTTTGTGGAACCTAGAATATTGGCCAAATTTGAAGCTGAGGCACAACCTTGATGTGATGCACATTGAGAAAAACATATGTGAGAACCTACTTGGAACAATTCTTAATATACCTGGTAAGACAAAGGACACAGCTAAGTCTAGGTTAGATCTAAAAGATTTGGGAATTAAAAGTGAGCTTCATCTCAAAGAGAAAGGAAATTCATATGAGACGCCTCATGCTCGATTACCTTATCAAAAACTCAAAAGGCAGCCTTTATTGAGTTTTTATGTGATATAAAGTTTCCAGATGGATATGCTTCAAATATCTCAAGATGTTTACATCCTGACGGAACCAAGTTGCAAGGCCTCAAAACACATGATTGTCACATTATTCTGCAAAGACTTTTAGCAGCCGGTATGAGAGGATTATTGGAGCAGGACATTTATGAAGCCCTAGCTGAATTGGGAAACTTTTTTAGGGAACTATGCAGCAAAATTCTCAACAAGGATGTGTTGGCTGGAATGAAGAAAGAAATACCTATAATTTGGGTGAAGCTTGAGACAATTTTCCCACCGGCCTTTTTTGATGTGATGGTGCACCTTGCTATACATTTACCTGAGGAGGCATTGCTTCGAGGTCCTGTGCAATATGGGTGGATGTACCCAATTGAGGGACGGTTATGTACTTTGAAGCAAAGGTTCGATTTCTGAGGCATATGTTGCTGAAGAGTGCTTGACATTTTGCTCTAAATACATAGACGATGTTGAAACAAGGTTCAATAGGGAACCTAGAAACCAAGGATTTTAAAATGAAGAAGCATATGATGTTGATGTTTTTGGGCATGGTGTTAATTTCACTTCCACATCTCAAGTTGTATATGATGAAAATGACTTTGATCAAATGGTGTGGTATGTGCTCAACAATTGTAGCCAAGTTCAGAAATATGTCAAGTGCGTTGTAATTTCCATATGTTTATCCTACTTCTGTTTTGTACATCTTGGTACCATTGACAAGTCTTTTTTTGCAGAATGTTCAAAGATGAATTAGAGAGAGCACATGTGCCTATTACCGATAGATTGCTTCGGCATCAATTTTAGAACTGGTTCAGGAATCATGTTAGTTTTTTTATTCTAATGTTTTTGGTTCCACATTTTTAAGTACAGATCCTGATACATATATATACATATGTGGCAGGTGATGTGGTTGCGTACAGCTAATGAAGAAGAGGTAGATGATGATATATTTTCCTTAGCATGCGGTCCTGATTTTAGAGTCAAAAAATACAACTCATGCATAGTGAATGGTGTTTGATTTAACACTGTTGACCGTGATAAGAATAAGAGGACACAAAACAGTGAGGTCATGTCACAAGGTACACATAACAATGAGGTTATTGATTTTTAAGGAACCATCAAAGAGATCATTCAGTTAGACTACAATGGTGATGAAAGATCAGTGGTTTTGTTTAGATGTGACAGGTTCAAATTGGATGGAAAGAGAACTGAACCTAAAAATGACGGATACTTCAAAAGTGTCAATATTGGCACTCTATGGTACAAGAATGATCCTTTAATTCTGGCTACTCAAGCTAAAAAGGTCTTCTATCTACCAGATACAAAGTTTGGTGAAAATTGGAAAGTTGTCCAAACATTTGACCATAGGCACTTGTACAACATTAGAGAATCTGATGCTCTTGTGTGTAATGATGTTGCATATCAAGATGAAGAGTGCTGCGAAGAGGACAGGAGGCGAAATGTAGTTTCAGACACTGCATATCAGCAGCCTCTAAATAGGGATGATGAAGCCACTGTGTTTGAAGCTGCTGAAGTTCTCCATCTGATGAAAGAAAAAGAGAAAGAAGTGTTTGAAAGCGATAGGGAAGATGAAGGCGATGACACACTCCATCTGTGAAAATGAAGGAGGTAATATAGAGGTTGATAGTGATGATGAGTAGCATTTTGTAATGACATACTATTTCAGACCAAGTCAGGTTCTGTAATGATCATGCTGTTTGTTTTCGGCATGGATTAAAAGACCAATGTGTAATCACTGTACATTTTTTTTACTTATTCAGAGACCATGATTCACTTAAGTATGTTGCAACACTGTATTTGGTATGCAGATGCTTCAGATTTATTTCACTTATGTACTCAAGCTTACAATCTTAAAATTCAGTATGTTTTCAGCAAGTTCAGAGAACATTCTGAAATATATTTCTCTTATGTATTGAGTCTTACAATCTAGAATTCCAAGATGATTTAACAAAAGACAATACTTCATTTAACAAGTTTTTACATCTGAAAATACAATGATTTTGTTCTTAGAGGGGGGGGTCTTGAAAATTAACACAAACATGCAGCGAAAATTAAAACTGTCAAAACCGGAACTTCCGGTTTTGCCTGGATATATCCACAGTAAGTAAACGCCTAAACCGGAACTTCCGGTTATGATACCGGAACTTCCGATTTTCTCGAGACAGAGAGATAAACCTGAACTTTGAGAGATTTCTCGAGAAACTTGCAAAGCTCCCCTAAAAGAGTACAAGGAACAAGATAGCTACTTGATTCACGGAGAATCAAGGGTTACGCACAAGCACAACTTAATGAAACAAGAAATACAACCTCTTGACTTCACCTCTTGCCTAGCTGTTTAGGAGGCTCCACCTCCAAGAGTAACAAATGCTCACGGATTTGCAACTTGCTCAAGTGCTCAATGGATGGGAGTGCTCAATTATGCTCTCAAATGCAACCTCTTGACTATGAGAAAAGCAGTAATCTTCATTAAATCAAGACTTCTCAATATTTTTTTTTTGACTAACAACCTGCTCATAAACTCAACAAATAATGTTAGTCTTTTAATCATGTTGTCATTCAATTCACCAAAATCCACTAAGAGGGTAGATGCACTTTCACTATATATAACAACTCTAACACGTACTCCCTCCGTTCTTAAAATGATATCGCTATTGACTTTTACAATCTAATTGATCATTTGTCTTATTCAAAAAATTACAAAAAAAGTGTACTAATTCCTTATGATATACTCCTTTCATTTTTAAAATAATGTCGCCGTTGACTTTTAATGTCAACTTTGACCATTTGTCTTATTAAAAAAATAGTTTAAATGGGTAAAATTTTAAGTTGTGGTTCAAATAAATCTAATGATAAATCAAATCATAATAAAAATATACAATATTTTTCAAAAATTTTAGAATAAAATGAAAGGTCAAAGTAGATGTTCGAAGTCAACGGTGACATCAATTTAGAAACAGAGGGAGTATGTAACAATTGTGTTCTAATCGCATTATCTGTGTCATCAACAAGTGTAACAAATCACTTTGAAATATTATATGATTCACAAATTGCATTGTTAATTAAAGAACAATTGGCAGGTGAAGGAGTTTAATTATTTTTTCGTAACTTAGTTTGGAGTCTAACTAAAAGGTTTAGAGCCACAAACTTATTTACTTAATAAATTTAAGTGTAGACAATATTTAGTTTAATGTGTAAACAGTATACAATCGTCTACTTGTTTCCAAATTACAGGAAGCCCGCCTCCAGTTTTCGCTCCTGTGCGCACTGGCCCCGTTTTGGCTCCAAAGATTTCTTTCCTGCGCGCACGAGGTCAGGAAAAAAACCGAATTGACTTTACTACCTAAACATACCCCCCCAAAATTACTCTTCAGTTGCACATCATCGACCAGCAGCAGCGGGACAATCCAGTCATTTCACAAGGCCGAAATGGATCCCCAGGAAGCCGGTCATTTCGCTGCGAGCCTTCAATTCTCCCAATTGCATTTCACCCTTACACAACCACCCACTACCCATGAACACCCCCCACCGCCGGCCCCCCTCCGCCTTGTCTCGTCCTCTGAACCACTACCGCGTCCTCTGAACCTCCCGCGACCTCCGTCCTTCAAGCTGCCGCTGTCAGCGACCCGGCGTCGTCATCTGAGCGAGCGCCGCCATCGACCTCCACTGGCCTCGTCCTCGAACCAATCATCGTCGTCGACCTCCACCGACCCGAATCCTTGAACCGATGTCGACAAGCAGGTGTCGTCCTCTGAACCGCTGCCGCCATCGATCTCCATCAGCCCCCATCCTCAAAGCCACCACCGCCGGCGACCCAGCCCCACCTCCACCTGCCCCATCCTTGTTGCCACTACCGTCCAACTGCACACACTGCTGCCCTTGTAATCCGACCAACTTCTCTTGATGCCTATGAAGGGTAAGAGACCATCAGAACCACAAGGTACATTCCTTCACCAAGGTCACATTTTCTTATTGTGTTGTTCGTGAGCATGTTTCAGCTTTTGCATTGCAAAAATCAGACGCAGTACTCAAGTAATTTCATGTTCATTTTTTTAGAACCAGCAATAACTGCATATGAAGTGCAACGTCTTAGATAGTGTATGAAGAACCAAGCAAGGCTTAAAGAACTTGGAGTTACTTCATTAGCCAATGAATTCAGTAAACTAGCATCCATTGCTTCTGACAAGAATAGGCTCAAGCATAGAAATTCTGAAGACTCTGAATCTGAGTATGACCCTGAACATGAAGATATTGAGGAAGAAGATTTCTTTGATGCTAACACGGTGAAGGTGTTAATTCTTACATCTTAGCACCTTATAATATGTTGTCGTTTGCATATTTATTTGCATGCTTCATTTATTGATCCATTTATTATTTGTTGACTGTAGAAAACTAGGAAAAGATCTGTGGAGATGCCTCCTGGTGGACTTAAGCATCGCCCTGCTAAGAGAGTTCTTGTGGAGCAGGCAACCACCAGATGTACAAGGTCAACGAAATACTTGACAATGCAGAATGGTGATGCAAGTAGTGACATGGCAGATCCTAAACATCTGACACCAAGTGACATGGTTGTGCCAACCTCATCTCCTCATACCAGCCAAAGCCAAGGCATTATTGCCAACAATGATGACCACACACTGCCAAATGTTGTAGGTTAGTTCTAGTACATTGTTCCTTTATTCTTCAGTACCATTATTTCGTTACATTAAGACTGCTCTCTTACTAGTTATGTTCATTTTAGATGCTAGACTTGGCCAGCCTGAAGGCAACACACACTTGTCCAATCAAAGTGCTGATGGCATCAACCAACCAGATGAGCAGAACCAGATGGGCAGCCATGAAGGTGATGCTATTGCCCAAGATGATGAGGAAACCCAAATTTATAGTGACTTTGAAGGCATGTAACAAAACCATTAATTTTTAGCCCTGTTCTTTGAATTAATCCATTTTGGATGACTAATCAAGTTTATGTTTCAATGTTCAAATAGGAGAGGGGCGATACAATAGGGGAGTTAATATGGGAAAAGGTCTCCCAGAATTGTCTCGAGCTCGGCGTGGTAAACTACCAATCATCATCCCTGATGGCAAGACAAGGCCGCTGGAACCTATTGTTGCTGCAAAGTTTGCAACTGAGTGCAACATTGCAGTCAGGAACCATATGCCTGTGTTTAGGCACTGGAAGGATTACAAGAAGCAACCTGCTCTCTTCAAGCAATTTGTAGGCAAAATTGATATAAGTAATTACTATGGCCATCTCTGTTAAGTTGTTGATTTTCAGATACCAAAATTGTTATGCACCTTTAATTTTCATAGGCAAAGTTTGATGTAGACACAAGTGCTGGTCCAGTGCAAAAATCTTGTTCGTAGATGATGAAATCTGCCCTTCGCCAACAACGATACAGGCTTAAGAAAAAATATTTTGATCCCTTTCCAATACATTTGGTTCAAAAAAACTTCTCCAGTGAAATCTATGACGGATGAACAATGGAATGAGCTTGTTGAAAGTTGGGTGAACCCCATAAAGATGGTATGTTTCTTTTAGTAAACTATAATCTTTCCATCTATGTGCTGATCTGAAACCTCTACTGCATTTCTGTCTTTGATGTAGGCAACTGTGAAAAGAATAAAGCCAACCGAGCTAAAGTTAAGTTCCATCAAACAACTGTCTCATGTAAACATCACAGTTCAAGTATGAGAATTAATTTCCAATATCCTGTAATCTTTGCTAGATTTCAATTCTGCTAAGACATGGTGATTCTTTATTGTTTTACAAATGTCAGATATTGTTTCTAATTTCATAATACTCTTATCAACAATCTTGTTTAAACACTCTTGCCAGAAAACTATTAAAGGTGTTATTTTGCTCTACTATATATGTTTTACATGTGTGCCTCTACTACATGCTGTCATGAACAAGCATGCAATTATGCTTAGCACATATGCTTTTTTCAGGGGGATAAGTACAATGACAATGCTCCTAACGCTTTGGAATTGTTCAAGGAGTGCCACTACAGCAAGAAAAAGAAAGGCTTCACTGTTTCTGTACAATCTGCTATTGTAAGTCTTTTCCAAAACAAACTCTCATTGCAATACCAGTTTTTATGTGTATTAAAATGAATTGCTTCTTTTCCTATAGGATGAAATGGAGACCAAAATCTCTGCAGCTGGAGAAATCGAACAACCTGAGTTTGTTATTGACATTGTAGGTGATGTGCTTGCCCACCACACAAAAAGAAACAAGTTTCTTCAGAATGTTGGCATCAAGACAGTTTTGCACAGATCAACGGTTCAGAACCTTGAAGCAGAACTGGTGACTGAGAAGAGGGCAAATGAGGAGCTTCGATTGGTTGTGAACACTCAACACGAAAAAATTGATGTTCTTTCAGAGCAGGTCCAGCAGTCAGAAGCGGCAAGGCTTCAGGACAAAGAAGAGATGCAGAAGAAGCAATCTGAAACTGATGCGAAACTTGAGTTGTTACTTAGTCAACTTAGAGCAACATAAGCTATTGGGTATGATCCTTTTGGTGATCTGACATGGTTCTTTTGGTTCTAACCCACCTTTTGCTGATCTGCCATGGCCCTTTTGTTTCAGCAGAATGCTTAAAAGCATTTTGCTGTTAAATTCAAGAATTTTGGTTTTGAAACGCCATGGAACGGATTATTCATGTGATGCTACATGTGTTGGATCACAACTTGTGTTATTGTACATGATGTGATGTTGTAACTCAAATGTGTAATGTTGCATTTTAACTGGATTAGTGATTTTGCTGAACAAGTGTAATGATGGATTAGAATTTGTGATATATGTCTTACCAAATTCCTGTGATTAAATCAGTATTGTGATGTGATTCGCTACTGTGGTGTTGTGGGCTATGTAAATGGGCCCATTTTTTTGTGCGCCCAATTTCAAATAATTTAGATGCCATGTGGCCCATTCTAAACATGTTATTGGGCCAAATCTTACTAACGCAACATGGCCCATCCATGTTGGCAACCACGTAAGCGGTTCCAAGCTGGCAATCACGTCATACAACTTCAACTTGGCAGTTGTAACATATTGTGATGATTCATTTCGTCACTAAAATTTGGGCTCGGGCTGGGCCTGGGTATTTTCGTGACGGATAAGGATTGTCATAGAAGTAGCGATCCGTAACGAAAAAAATAATGAACGTCACCCAGATCGATCTATGACGCGAGATCCATGACGTCACCCTTTTTCGTCATAAAACAGGTTTTGTGACGATTTTTATGAGATCTGTGATGAACTATGTATGTCATTGATTACAATATTTCTTGTAGTGGAATTAAATAAATAATTTTGCACTTTAAAAGAAACCCCAGCCTACTGGCCGTGCCACACCGTTGGGCCGTAGACCATTCGGCCCAGCTAGGGGCAGGCCACACGGAGCCACAGGGGCCGCAACTGGATCTGGGTGGTGGCTGCAGAGAATCCCAGGCGAGGAGACCTCGGCCCCACACGCGACCAGGGCGGCCGGCGCGGCGGCGATGCATGCCGGTGAGGGGCTGCCAGCGGTAAAACTCCGGAGGAGAAGCACCAAAATGTACAGATCGGCATGGGGAGCATAATGGGACAGGTGCCAAGTGAAAAACCTCACCAGAGCTCCGGCTGCGGAGGGTGGCGGAGGACGGTGTGGTTTGGCAGCGACGAGAGCTTCAACGGATGGACCAAACTCGAAGGGAATTGGTCTGGTAGCTTCACGGACACGTGGGGAAGGGCGTCGTGGAGGTTGCTGGGGTCGGGGATGGCCGGAAACAAGTCAGCGACGGTGAGGTTGCCAGGGTCGAACTCCGGTGAGGTCGCAAGCTCCAACGAGACGACGGGAACCGCAAGCTTCACTAAGGTATGTGGAGGGCCGGTGTGGTAGTCGCTGATGCCGAAACTGAGGGTGGTGCTCGTCGGCGGGTGCTGCGGTTTCCAACTGGCCAGCAAGATGGAGGCTTCGATTCTCTGTGCCAAAAGCGATGAAACCAACCAAAAGAGAGCTCATAAGCTGCGATGGGAGTGGAAGCACTTGAGTTTCGGCCTGATTTGGCCCGAAATCAATGGCAGCTTCGAAGAACGTATTTTTGGGGCAAACTTAAAATTTGAGCTCCCAGCTCAGGGAATGGAGAGGTCTTTGAGGTTAGGAGGCTCGGAGGCGCTCTGGTTCAGCGAAGATTCCATGGGTGGAGCTAGCCGGGGCTGTTGTCCCAAGCGCGAGCTCGGCAGAGGTGGTTCCACGGCGGTGCGGTCACAAAGAATGAGTGAGAGATAGAGTAGGGGAGGGAGCTCGTTGAGGAGTGAAAGCGGGGAGTAAATGCGGCATTAACTTGGCTCGAAGGTGTCGCTCAGCGGCATCGTGGCACCCCTGCATGAGCTCCACAGAGGGGGCGCACTGGCAGCAAGCGAGAGGGAGGGTGAGATGCGTGGCTGGCTCTGTGAGGAAGAAGGGCGTCCCTGAGGCTGATGGGTGGGGCCCACTATCTTTCCTAGGAGTATTTCTTAAATTGCTGATTTCCTGAGACTGCCTGCTGTTTTGATTGGAAACCAATACTTTCCAAGCTCAATTAATTTTTAAACTTTGCAGATCAAAAGGAACAACTTTTATTTTGTGGCAAAATTCAAAATCGAAATAAATTTTATTTTATAAATTTTTTAAAACAGGCAACCATTTAAAAGAAATAATTCATTTGAGCCATTTGACTTTAAAATAAAATTTCAAAAAAATTCACCTAAATTCACGTCTTTGCAGAACCTTTCAAATGGATTTTTTTTATTTCACAACTTTTCTTTGAAAACAAAATTTTGAGCTTGCTTTTGAAATTTGAATTCAAATTCATCCTTTGAAAGTTTACTTTACTTGTTTTAATTCTTTTGAGTCGGCTCCGTAATTTTCAAAAAAAAAATTTCTTCTTTGCTTTGAAAAAATGTGGGATGTCACATTTTTAAACCGAAATCAGTTGTCCACCCAAATTAGACCAGACCGGTTTCTGAAAACCACTTCGGTATGAGCTGTTTCGTGATATTTTTTTTTTTTTTTTTTTTTTTTTTTTGGTCATGTGCGGTTTCGTGAACGTTGGTGCTAGGTAGTTTACTCAGTCAGCGAAGCTTAGCCGCCGTTACCAAATGGTGCCTGCTTTGACCAGCATGGTGCCATAGTCAGCATCTTTAGTATTTATATGTAATCAGCAAAGAAAAAGGCAGGCGCTCTCAAAGAACCGCCGGCACACATAGGCGCGCAAAGATGGCGGCTGCCGATGCTCATAGCTCCGCCGCCGCGCCCCATGTTCTCCTCCTTCCTTACCCAGCTCAGGGCCACGTCATCCCGTTCATGGAGCTGGCCTACCGCCTCCTTGACACTGGCTTCACCGTAACCTTCGTTAACACTGAATTCAATCACCACCGTGTCCAAGACGCCGCCACAAGCGCCAGCCTGTCTGGGCGCCGGCTGAGGCTCGTGGGCGTCGCGGACGGGATGGATGACGGCGAGGACCGAGACAACCTGGTCCAGCTTAACGCCACCATGCAGGAGGCCATGCCGCCGCAGCTGGAGGCGCTCCTCGATGGCGACCAGTGCGCCGGCACCGGCGATGGCTTGGGCAAGGTGACGTGCGTCGTGGTGGACGTCCTCATGTCTTGGGCGCTGGACGGCGTGAAGCGACGGAGCCTCCCGGCGGCCGCGCTCTGGGTGGCGTCGGCAGCAGTGCTCGCCGTTCTTGTCGGCGCCAAGAAGCTCATACGTGATGGCGTCATCGATGACGACGGTATTATCCATGTTATAATCATTCTCAGTCAACGCTGGATCGGCGGCTAGGCACATGTTGCTTGTTTGGGTGCTGGAAGGATGCTTCGCTGTTGGTTCACCGCTACTTCCTCTCAAAATATACATAGTTTTTGTCAAAATAAAACTTTTTTAACTTTCACCATTAATAATTGATAATCTCTGATATTTTTACTAGATTTATAATGAAACAAACTATCAGAATATGCAATTCTAATATTTAATTTTTTATATATTATTTGTCTAAGTTAAAAATTTTACTTTGATCAAACCAAAATGCTGATCTTTGGGATGGAGGTATTATAAAAAAAAGTTAATTCTGGTCTAAATAATTCTCTCACATTTTAAAATTTTCATCGCCATTGACAATACATAATTATATAATAGAGGGAGAGGTTTCGGTATAAAAAAATTCAGACATAACTGATAAATGCCATATTTTGGTACCTATTTTGTCAGAAATTGATACATTTTAAGCAATGATATATTTATTGTTACCTCCATTCCCAAATTTATTCTGCTACAAGGATAAAACTTATGACCAACTAAGCTGGAAAAAACAAAACCATTGTACTTATGGTTACTGTATCGTCGGTTTGATGTATCAATAAAAAACTTAACAAAAAGAGCGGAATGTCGAGCAGGAGCTCCGATCAAATTGGAGAACAACTGTTTCCATCTTGCCGAGTCAATAAGACCCATGGACGCGACCTTCCTGGCCTGGAACAAGATGGGCAACAACCGCGACGCCGAGCGCCTGGTTTTCCACTACCTCACCAACACCGCCTGGGCCGCCGTCGCCAAGGCAGACTTCCTCCTCTGCAACACCTTCGCCGAGCTCGAGCCCAACATCTTCACCGAACACTATCCTGTCAAGATCCTCCCCATCGGTCCGCTTCGCACATGGAAGCGGCCAGCAACAGAGGTGCCTATCGGACACTTCTGGCACGTTGAGGATGTTGCCTCCCTCTCCTTCCTCGATGCGCAACCCCCTGGTTCTGTCGTCTACGTTGCATTTGGTAGCCTGACTGTCATGAGCTCCGAGCAGCTCGAGCAGATTGCTCTTGGGTTGGTGGCTTCTGGACGGCCGTTCTTGTGGGTTCTCAGGCCCGGAGTGGCTGCCAAACTCCCGACCTCGGTCACAGACAAAGCAGCGACCAATGGGACGTGTAAGGTAGTTAAATGGGCACCGCAAGAGCAAGTTCTTGCACACCCTGCAATTGGGTGCTTTATAACGCATTGCGGATGGAACTCAACTCTGGAAAGTATTCGTAACGGGGTGCCGATGCTTTGTTGGCCATACTTCACCGACCAATTCACAAACCAAACTTATGTTTGTGATATCTGGAGGGTTGGACTAAGAGTGGCAGCATCTGGCAGTGAAGAAATGGTGAACAAAAGGAGGATCACAGAAATGTTGGATAGCCTGTTAGGCGATAGTGGTATCAAGGAAAGGTTGAAGAAGCTGAAGGCCCTGGCAGAGAGGAGCATGAGTGTAGAAGGCCATTCTTTGAAGAATATAAAAATGATGATGGAATATTTAAGAAAATAATGCAGGTGGTGATTCAGGTTTACGAAGCTGCAGTTTTCGAGGAAATGTGAGTTAGCCATTCAGAATGTTTGAACAACTTTTTTCACATTTACAGAAATAAAGGCTGATTTCAGAACAGTTGCATTGTGCATAGAATCTATAATATCTATATAATCACCATCACTTACATGTCTAATCTCATCTCTCACGAGGTAGCATCATAAGGTTTTTTTAGCCGCTCGATTTGCATAAGATTTCATCTCGACCGTCCACGACAACTTCGTCCCCTCAATTTGCACTCCACCGCCTCCGCTCCCTGACTCGATGCCTCCCCACTCCCCCGCGTCCTCCGCGTATTTCAGATCAAACCCGCACAGAGCAGCGCTGGCTCGACGCTTTCCCTCCTCCCCTCCCTAGCATTATGAAGCTGACGACGTCCGGAGCTGCGGAAGTGATGAAACCGAGCCACTACCTACAAGGTCCCCCCTGCAAAAATCATGTTGGGAGCCGGTGGCCGCTCGCACCGGCGCATGGATGCCTCTGGCCGAGTCCGCAGCTTCAGATGAGGTAAAAAAATCCGGACTTCTCCCCTCCCCCACTGGCTCTACTCCTCCCCCTGCCCTGGCATTGTCTGCCCTCCCTCGGCGCCCACTTCAGCAGGTAGGGGTGAAAATGAGATGTAAAATCCCGTTTCGTTCTGATCTGTATCTAATTTTTGTTCTGATCAATTTTGAAATATTTGGAATTTACTCAGAATCAGAACAAAAATGAGCATAGGGGTGTTCGAAATCGAAAATGATTTGAGCAGTATTTCGATTATATTTTCGATTCCCATATTTCATTCAGAATATTACTATATTTTTTTCAAATTCAAACAAATCAGAATAGCCCCACGTGTAGCAGCCCACCTATGCACTTGCCAGACAGCATGGGCGCTAGCCGCCCCCGTGCCCAGTGCGCGTTCGCCAGGTGGCCCAAACGCCCTGTCTTACTGTCGCGTAGCTCTCGTAGCTGGCCGGTGCATCCGTGTACAGATTTTTTTCACGGCCACCGTTGTGCGGCGCACAAGTCGATGGATTTGAGCATGACTGCGCGAGGCTTGTTTGAAACGTAAGAATTTTTTTTTATTTTTTGCATTTTTTTGTGTAATTGAATTGATTTCTGTGAAATTCTTTGTTTCAAATAAGATCTGAGACTTTATTTTCCCATCCATGCATTAGGTGGAAAAGAATTATATATGGTGGGGGATAATATATTCCTAATTAATATATGTAAGATTTTGTATGTGAGACTATAGTTGATGTTTATTATTTTCGATTTTAATTATCATTTTTTAATCATTATTGACATATTTTTCATTCCGATGTTACGAGATTTCGAACGCCGAATATTCTGATTTCGTATTTCGATCCCGACTTTTCTATTTTCATCTCCATTCAAATAAAAAAAATATGAAACAAAAACGATTTATGCGTTTTTCTGATCATTTCCGTTCTTTTTCCTCCAGATGCAGGCTGCTACCAGCCCCAGTGCGTCCGTATGGCTGCGGGGATCCGACGAGGATGAGCGGTGATGGAGGCAGAGTGAGAGTGAGCGCGGCGGTGGGCCTGGTGCTGGCGTCCGTGAGGAAGCTGGTGACAGTGTTTGCTCTGACAGAGTTCTACGCGGCTTGCTGGAGTGCGGGAGCTCGACGGGCTGTACAGCGGCACCGGCTGCTTTAAGCACTGGCCGCCGCACAGGGTGCACTGCGTCCACATCAGGTCGTTGCCTGTCAGCCTGTGTCGGGGATGGCTGGGTACGAGAGAGCGGCGGTGTCTCGACGACCAGCGTCATCAGGTGCTCCTCGCCGTTACCACGTCCTTCCGCGTGCACGCGGACACCGTCATCATGTAGCCGTCGGTTGCCGTGAGCTGCTGTGCACGGCGTCGCATACGAACTGCAACGCGTGAGGCCGGGGTCATAGTGGACGCGTGTGAGGCCAACGTGGACGCTGGAGGCCAGCGTCACACAAGAAGCAACTACAAGGAACACGACGAAAGACACCGGCCATTTGATTTGTCGATGATGACACGATGTTTTTGCTGAGTTTGCTCCACTGCTGCAGCATGGAGCAGCTGGGGCCTGGGAATATGCAAGAATGCCATTGAAATGCTTATGTTATACTCCATGTATAAGTTGCTGTCATGATGTACTCTAGTACCAGTTAAGCACGCCATTGTGCCGGTCGTCGTTGGTGAATTGCCTGGAAGAGGAATGAACACAGTTTTGCTGCTCTGCCATTGTTGCACACTCACGTCAAGATGCTGCTGCTTTTCCTACTTAGGACTGTATGGGCGCTGAATTTTCAAGAGAATTAGGTGAGGTACTTGTTCAGCGTTCAGGGAAAAGGCACTGGACATTATTTGTTTAAGTTTTTCTTTCTAACTAGATCATTGTCTGTTGAGTAATGCGGGGAAGCCTTTGTTACCTCTGATCAAGCGCCCATGTCCCCCATTTTTAACAGATGAGATCTATATCCTTAATAAAAACTATATACATGTTCGTGTGTGGGATTATATTTGGAGACCACTCTTTAATATCATTTGAAATGTGATTCTTAAATATTTTTATGTTTGAAAGCTGCAGTGCCCTGTAATTTCCTATCGAATGAAATCTTGATCTGATTTCAATGCAGTGCCCTGTAATTTCCTAAGGAGCTAGCAACTGTAAATGGCTTCAACAGATGCCTGGCAACTCAAGCTTTGTGAGTGTTTCCACCTGGGTCAAATCATTAGGCATTTACGCTATCCTTTTTATGATTTGTTGATCAAACTATACAGACAACATGCACAAATCAAATTAGTTTTTTATTGCATCAGGCAACTAAAGAATGCTTGGAGAAAGGTATTTCTGTAAGTAGAGATTCCGTTGACTATAGAAAGATTGGTAAGAAACTAAGGTACTTTTATTTTTATATCATGAAAGTTAAGTAAACTGAATTTAGTACATATTTGAATAAAACAAAAGGAAATGATCACCAAAGTCTAATAATCAATACTTATAGGCGACTGAATTGGATGCACATAGTTAACTCCTCTGACTTTCAAGCATCAGATCTTGATAGGTTTTGTTATCGTTATTGTTCATCCACTGCTTAGAGATTATACTTACATTTTGTTCTGATGCAAATAAACTTAGGAATTTGACTATTTTGGCAGAAAAGTTCCATCCCTAGAAGAGTGCTCAATCATGAAGCAAGGTAAGATTGTTGCTTTTCGATTGTATTTTCATATCATCATCTAACCATCCATACGTTGTAATATATTATTTGAGGTAGGCACCGAATTATTTCTTTTGTTTCCTACTATTCCAAAAAATATGTTGGGTATCATTATCTAACTATCCATAAATATTTTGGAGCAATGCACGAGAAATCATCTGCCCCCTCCCTCCAAGAATTGTACCAGTAGCTTCAAATGCTCCTGGATGGAGGGAGTAGCTCCTAATGTTTTTCCGACTACTGATTGATGCATTCATGCCTAGGGATTACTGATGAATCTAAACCATCATATAAAGGACCCCATAAAAGAATGTAATTACTTATGAAAAGAGATAGTGTAGCAATGGTCCGAACCTCATGCTGTCTTTTGATCACGAGCGACATCTCTTTAAAGTGGATTACAACTCTCAAAGTTTGCCAACATATTGTCCATACTCATTTTTTTAAAGGCTGCCTTCAAATTATCAATTACTGTTTGCAAAGTACTACTGATATTATATTTACCGCCTTTTCTTCTAGTAATGATTAGAAAAATAACACATAGACAGCACACAATGTTATTACTACAACTACAGTGAGATGGGTGCTAAAAATTCCGCAAAAAGAAACGTCTTATCGAGCTTTTGCAATGTTCTGGTTAAAGCAAAGCAAAAGATGGTACAACCAGTAGTAAGGGAAACCTGAAATCAGCGGTGCAGCAATTGCAAGGTCGAATACAATGTTGACTACAGGTAAATATGTGGAGTTTGAAGGGCTGAAAATTTATTAATGGAACACAATTCTATAACAGATAGCAATATTGAATAAGTGTTCTAAGTATTATATTCTAGTTGCCGGCTTGATCTTAAAAAAAATTAGATGTTAAAAAGAATATGAATGCAGATATCAACAGATAGCAAAAACACAAACGATAAATCTCAAAAAATCAGCAAATTGTTTAGCACTTGAAGAATCAACAAAGGTTCATTTCTGGCTTCTCGATGTTTAAATTTTTTATTTTTTTGATATTTTTTCTGAACCAGAAGCACAATAGATGTTACATGACCGAATTTTAGATCAATTTGACGAAAGATGTGACCTAAACAAAATCTTGAATTTCTGTTAAATCTATTATGAAACTTTGGAGTGCGAAAACATAATCTTTTGATTTGAAATCGTTGAATCTAGGATCGTCAGAGGTTGAGATATTTACTGTAAATATTTGTTTATATGTCTAATTTTGAGTTTAGAAACAGTTGTTATGACTATTTTAATAATAGATCTCCGTAACACATTTTTTAAAAGGCTGAAAACAGATCTCGAATTTCAAATTAGGAGCAAATTTTGTAAATGATTTTGTGTTGCAAGCTTATGGATGGATGATTTAGATGCTAGTGGTCTGTTAATGGTTAAAAGAAAGGATGAGTGGGTGGAAAAAAATTTTGATGCAAGATAACATATATGAACACGAATAACAGATTAAACGATGCAAGCAATGAACGACAAAGGAAAACAACAGAATGCAAAAAGATTTTAAAAAATCAGCAACCAAAACACAAGCTGAGGACACAAATTCAACACTACAGACTCTGCAATAAAATTATAAAATGGCTAAACATAGTTTGGATACGGGAAAGCCTACAGATCTGCTACTTTTTAGTGGCTTTTCTGTGGATTATAGGATGAATGTAAAATCGACAAAGATAGATGTGAACCTGACAGCTTCAGATTATCATTTGATATTATGTGGTTCCCAATCTTCTGGTAGATCATGGTAAGTCTCGATTACGTGAAGATGCGACACTCAATCGTCCGATCTCAAACCTACACGATTCAAACCCCGTAATTATAGCACCACTTCTCTAATGGTTATCAACCCTGCAACACACGATGGATCTCGCCGAGAAAGCTAATCTCATCCCTGAATCAAAGAACAGAATCAAGAACAAGAAAGAACATAACTCAATTACGAAATATGAATTGAACTCTCAAAGTTGGAATCCAACAAACCATCTAGCAGCAAAACTATATTTGATAATAGAGTAATCTAAGCAAAACCTAAGTCTAATAATTGTGGCTATTGTTTATATAGAAGTTAGAGTGTCTTTCGAGGCAAACCCTAATAGTAATGGGCCTAGAAAAGATACACGACCCACGGACCAAAATATGGTATCACAGCACTCTGATAGATTTTGGACGTCAATTTATTTCGACAATTTCCATGGATCTAGGAAGTATTTTGGCACGAGATTTGATCTATTGGAAATTTTATCTCCTTAACTTTTCATCTATATCTAGAACATCCAAAACGGAATTTGTATGTAATATGAGCATTCGTTTAGTGCAGGCTGCTCCTAGAGCCCAACTCAAACTCGAACCTGAGTTGGATTCATACTCCTTTTGAAATTGAATATCTTTTCTTGTTTTGTGCATCTCCAAGTTATTCTTCAATTTTCTTTGATCTTCTCCAATGTTTTTAATCATGGTGAAGTCATTAGGTAGCAATTTATTCTCAAAAGAAGGAAAATATGTATTTAGGAATGAGCTCACCTCTAATTTTAACTGTCTGTATGAATTTCATTAATACTAATTTGAGGAGGGGTTTTAATATCTAAAAGAGTGATGTTCACATCATCCTTCCCTTTTTGTTTCGGAGTCATACTCGACACAAGTTCATTGTTAGAACCTCGGCTGCACCATGCCTGCAACATGCATGAAAAGTAGAGGTCATGGGAGTATTTGAAAGCAATCACTTGGTGGCTCAAAGATCTTTATAATATCATAATTTATGACTAAAAATGGCAATAGGCACACTGCCCGCGGCCAGCGACCACGCATGCCCGTGCCCGTAGCCAAAATCTCATACCTGTGCCCGCGCCCGATATCCACAACGGGCAAGGAACGTCGCCCGTATCCACATTCATGGATTTCTCGTGCCCGTTTATGTACCCGCACGCCCAATGGTGCGAGGCAAGCTGCGGCTTGCTTGTTGCTGTGCGGGCCACTAACTAGGTACACGGAGCTAGCCGAGATCCATTACACTAGGGAGAAAAAAATGCATCTGACAGAGCCACATAGAGGAGAAGAGAGTGAGGGAGAGAGAATGTTGTCTGATAAGCTCATTTATGTCTCCACTCCATTTATGCATGCTTATCTAGGAGTGAATGAACGTGACAAGAAAAAACTTCAGATATGGTCTACGTGCGAGAGTACATAGCGGTTAAACGGATAATCGGGTACAGGTAACACATTTTTCTACCCATTTTGCTGCTGCCCGCGGATTTTCTTTACTACCTGTGCCCAAGTCCATGGGTATAGTGAGAGACCCATATCTGCATTATTCGGGTCAGATATCTGAGGATAAGCGGCTAATGGTCATCCATTACCATCTTGAATTACAGCCAAGGTTTCACTTACCAAATGAACCAAAACCAGTAGAAAACCAGTGGAAATCATTATGAATGCAAAAATCAGATTTCGAAACGAAAACCACTCAGTTTTTCCTGTTTTTCGTTCTGTTTTTCTGGTTTTGAAATTTGAATTTTGAAATAAAACCGACTTGACAGATTTTGAAACCGGTTAGACCAGTTTTCTTCTGATTTGACTGGTATTGTAAACCCTGATTACGACAAAGAAGTTTGATCGTTGTCGTGGAAAAGAAATCTCCAAATATTATTACATGAACCAAAAACTAGAGAAGCCAGGTTACCTAATACCCACTCACTAGCATTTCCATGTTTGGCCAGAGTCAAACTTATTTCATTTTGACCATTAATAATTGAGAATTTATAATGTTTTATCTTATATAAATTATGTTACTAGATCTGTCATGAAACAACCTTTTATATATGTAACTCCTTATATTAAAATTTATTTAATTATCTAGATATCGTTGGTCAAAGTTAAAAGAATTTGACTTTGACCAAACTCAGATATGCTTATATTTTGCCATGGAGGTGGTATTAAAAATCAGCAATATCTAGTCCAAATGTGAATTACAGAATCATTGAGTCATGAGGTTAAACTCTCCCCTGTTGCTTACAACGTGGCTACTTAAAAAGTTAGCATTTTGGACATCTAAACCTCTGCTTAGTAAGGCAACACAATTATGTTGCAGTACGGCATCCCTGACAAATCATCGGTACATGACATATGTTCACTCAACAGCATCGATAATCATAGTTTTTTCATGTACCATCTGATGAGGACTTTACTTTATTGGATACACACAATGCTCCTCTACCTACTATAAATAGTCTAATTACAAGAGCTCATGAACGAATACTAAATTTCGAGGTGAACTCATTTCTAAACATATATCTTTCTTCCTTTGAGAATAGATTGCTACCTAATGACTTTATCATAATTAAAAACATTGGAGAGAATCAAGAGATGCATGAAGAAGGACTTAAAGATGATCAATACCAGCAATGCACATTGAACCCCGAAGTATATCAATGCAACTTGGAGTTGAGTTGCCTCCAGGTTCTAAGAACAGTTTGCACTAAAACGGATGTGCAGATAGCATACAAACTCCATTTTACACGTTCTAGATATGGATGAAAAGCTAAGGACATAATCTTTCTAACGGATCTAATCCCATGCCGAAATACTTCCTAAATGTCTGAAAATCATCGAAATAATATGACATTCAGAATCTGTCAGGATGCTGTGAAACCATCTTTTGGTCTTTGAGCCATATATCTTTCTTAGTCCTATTAGTATTAGTGTTTGCCCCCTAATTCACTAGGGATAGTTTTTTCTTAGTTTCGTCTGTTATCAAATAGTTTTGCCGTTTCATCTGAAATTGAATGTGCTTTCTTGTCTTGTGCAACTCCAAGTTATTCTTCAACTTCCCTTGTTCCTCTCTAATGTTCCTAATCATGATAAGATCATTAGGTAGAAATGTATTCTCAAAGAAAAGAAAACATATGTTTAGAAGCGAGCTCACCTCGCTCTAATCTCAAAATGTGTTCAGTCATTAGAGACGCAGATTAAAAGGCCCATCTCTGATAATGAATTTTAAATTTTTTAAAAAAAATACTTTGCATTGTATATTCTATATATAGATCTAAAAAGCAACAATTACATAATAAGAAACTGTTACGGTATTTACAATATCCATTACATAGTCAACGAATTGTACTAACACTAATACATCAGATGAAGTGTTGTTTCTCGCAAAAAAAAAAGACTTAAGTGCTGTACAATATCCAATACATACTCAACAGGCAACAAGCAGCACTGTGCGCCCTCCCGAAGTAAGGGTATGTCCTCATCCTCTTCGTTGATGTTCCTGAATTTCCTCAAGAGCACACGCACTCTCCTCATCCTTCTCAGAATTTACTCAAGAACTGAAATGGATCATGGCAGGCAACATTTTTTTCCATACTGTTTCTCCATGGTTAGCTAATTTCTGCACCATCTCAAACAACCTTCACGTGTTTAGAAAAAAGAAAGATCTCTTTCAAAACAAAGCAGCACGTGTACTCAAACATGGTACATTTATCTCATAGTAAATGAAAAAGCTAAAGTAAAAAAAAATACAGAATTCAGCAGCAAAAGAAGTATTGTTGTCAAGAGTAACATTTCACATTGACAGGATTTGACTTCGCAAGATGAGATACAGATTGCAAATAACATATCAGATCGCGGCCAGATATACAACATGGAAGATACGGAATCTAACAATCCAGTAAGTGTTGGAGAAAAGACTTGTAACTCTTTGGTTCTAGAAATATATAGAAAGTACAACACTATCTCTCTGCTATAATTTAAATTCTATACTAACTAGTCACCTATACAAGACCTATAACACAATAAATATGTTTTGCTTACTAATGAACAAGTATTTGTGAAAAAGACAAAAGGCCAAGCAAAAGGCGAAAGGCAAAAGGCAAAAGGCAAAAGACCTAATACACAGTATCGTTCTTCAAGACCTTCTAGCTCATCAATCAACTTTTCGGGCCCAGGAGAGGTACTACCAAATTCTCCAATGATTTCTGCTTGAAAGCAACTGAGCTGACCACATAGCTAATGATTTTCAGATTTACCATATGACATGATGTCACAAATGTTGAATGCTTAATGCCAGGACTAATTCTGGCAATACGGCAGGTGATAGACTTGAAGGTACTAACTGATGCGACACTTTCTACATTATACTTGATACAATGTCATTTCAATTTTTTTGAAAACAAGACACCTCACTTATAGGATATTTATCTTTTGCAGAGCTTGGTTTATGGCCTAGAGAAGTTTTTGTAGTAGCATCCCGTGTATCAAGAGAACAGGAATGTCCTATTGTTCAGTTGTGGGGATGGACAGGATTATAGTGTCGACCGTTGACCTTCAGGTCAAGTTCGGCACATATTTGGTTCGAGGACGCTTTACTAGTAAGAAGATTAATTAAGGGAAAGACACACGATTTAGACTGGTTCGAGCCTCTCGAAGGATAATAACCCTACATCGACCAGTGAAAATATGTCTCCGAGAGGGAATGAGAGGTGTCCTGGTTGAGTATGAAGGGGGGATCATCAGCCCCTTATGGGTCTCTTTCGTGTCTCTTTTATAGTTCAAGGGATGAGGAGTTACAAGGTGCCTGTTTATGAGCCATAAAGTCGATGAATACAGGGGGGTTACTAGTGTCATAACCTTGGAGGTTACTAGTGTGCATAAATTTGAGAGTAAACTGGCTTATACGAGGGCTTTGATTGTGTCAAATGAGGTCTTGATGGCATCGGTTGCAGCTCTTTTTGACAGGCCTTCTTACAGAAGGCACCGCAATTTTCCAGTGATGACTTCGGGTCTGATGATATCATACTTAACTGTGCATGTTCGAGATTCCTGAATTTTATGGTAACAACATAAGCCTCCGAGCTTGCCTTTCAATGCCATCATCTTCTGTATTTAGGAGTTTATCTTCAATCTTCAAAAAAATTGTCTTCAAGAATTTGTCTTCGGTCTTCGGGAATTTATCTTCAATAATTTGTCTTCTCTTCTGTCTTCGGGATTTGTCTTCAAGAACTCATCTATTGTCTTCTGAAATTTGCCTATGCAAGCGTGCCTATGTTGTTTCCCATAGATGTTTATACCGTCGGGTATTGTCCTTTCGGGCGTTAACAGCGGTGCTTGCACCTTCTTTTTTGCTGTGTTGAGTTCACATTTATTGTTGCATCTTGTACAACTGGTAGTGGGAGGTAAGCTCTTAAAAGGAGGGGTGTAATAAAATATCTTTTGGCGCATCATAAAGTCTGAACGTGCACAACTTGAATTGTTGAAATAATCATCTGGTAGATGAAGTCTTGAAAAATCTTGGAAAATAAAGGTCTTCACGTTGTCACTATTTTTATTTGAAGTAGTGACTTATCTTTTTCATAAACTGATAAAATTATCTCCTCTTGCTGAAGCTGAAGAGTAATCATAATTCCTCAATAATGTCTTCTGGCTGAATAAAAATTTGATCATCTTTTTATTGTTGTAAAGTGACACCCAAATGTTTCAAAAATTAAGGCAAATATGTATGATGGTAGCCCCCAACTCTTTATAGAAGCTGCTTATACGAAGAGTCATATTCTGCCAGGGAAAATAAAATGAAGCCCTTGAGCGCATGCTTGGGCCAATATGTATCGCCGGATCTTTAATAAGGATGCTGTGCTGGTTTATTTTCGTTTCGGACCTAGTCTGAAATAGAGTAATAATTCTGTTGAAGAACAGAATATCGAGCCCTCGAGCTCTTACTCGGGTCAATAAACATTGTCGAACCCTAAAAAGGATATAGCGCGGGTTTTTATTTGTGCTGAAGTAAAATTTGTATGCACATCAGATAGGTTTGTTAAGTACTTTCGCGTTGAGAAATGTCGTTGTACACGTCAGCACCATCTGAAGTCACATATGGGGTGCCCATCGTGGGTGGGTGTGATTAGGCTCTTAACTTATACGTATCACCCTACCAAAAAATAGGAAATCAGAGACAGATATTTTTTCTTATTAAAGACAGACCTTCTAGCCGTCACTAAATTTACATCACTGATGTGAAGTCATTAGAGACAGGCAAACGACCGTCGCTGATATAACTCATTAGAGACAGGCGTTAAAAAACCGTCGCTGATGTGCAGTCATCATCAGAGACGCGCGTTTAAAAACCTTTCACAATATGCCTTATTAGTGACGCGGTTTGAGAAGTCCGTCGCTGATGTGTATCATTTGTGATGCGGTTTCAACCAATCACGCTAATGTGTATCATTAGTGATGCAATTTAAGAAACCCGTCCCTGATGTCTCATTAGTGATTATGAGATCATTAGCAACATAGATTAAAAAGCCCGTCGCTGATATAAAATATGAAAAATAAAAAAAAAATACTTTCCATTAGTCCTAATGCCAACTGTGGCAAATGACGAAATAATACCAATCTCACATCCACACGACACTAAAGAATTTCTGGAAAATATAGATTTCATCACATTCTCATCGTAGTGTCAACAGAAGTCATCCATTACAAAACTCATTACTTGTTTGAGGAAGCAAAATCATACAGGTGGTGTATATCCATTACAAAACTCATTACTTGTTTCAAGAAGCAAAATCATACAAGAGGTGTGAACCCTTTCTACAAATCATCAGAATCATCTCAATACCTCACCTGCTTTAGCAAGAAACCGAGCAGGGACCTTCACTCCACATTATTGATCTTTGCATTCCGAAGCTCTTGACAGCATATTGTCTTTGTTGTTCTTGCGACATCTTCAGACATTATTGGAACGCTGGTCGTTGTTGTGGCTCGCTGCTCACACAGGTGCAGTTGTTATTAGAAAATGAAAACGGGAGAACATTGGTCATTGCTTAAAGCTGCAAAAGAAGAGGCAACCAAGTACCTTTTCCCAACAACTTAGGATAATTGATTTCCTTTGAGAAACTACGGCACTCGGAATATCCAACCTTTGGTTCAAGAAACCTCCAGCGCCGGTGATCTGCAAGAAAGATTGCCAAAAATACATGTTAAATCATGAATATATGACACCATTTATTTAGCTTACAATATCACTAGTCTTATAAAGGTTGGAGCACCTGGGAGGCTGCCGGCACTGCTGGCCAAGCCAAGGCTCGAGTTGACCACCCCACAATAAACAATGCCATCTTTACATCGGAACTAGTGGAAGACCCCACGCGTTGCCGCGGCACTGACATGATGCAATAAGTAAAGATATGAAATTGAACGTCGAGATAACAAAAACATAGTTGCACAACTTTTTAACCGATAGGAATTCATATCGAAAGGAACTTAATATCATAAGTATCATACATAGTAATACACCTGGAATAAGAGTTCCATAATAAACAAACAAAATAATATATTGCAAGATTTAGTACTCAAAGAAAATTTAGAAAGACAGGAAACCTTTTGCTGAAACTTCTGAAGCATAAAAATTGTCTCTACCGCAGTGCAGGCAACCACACTTGGTGTCATCATAAACCAAGTATCAGTAATAATTCAAGCAGCTAATGGTAATCGTGCCTTGCCCATAGTCCTTTTCAATATTGTTTTTGAATGTATTGGATAGCTTCGAACGCACCTAATTAGGAGATTCCCTGGTACACAACATAGCCGTAGCTTCCAATCAGCTCCTGCAAATGTCTAATTATCTATCCATCACAGCAGAATCAATAGAGAAATGCCATCTGAAGCTCTATATTTAAAGTTAAAAAAGTACTTTGCCCATAGTCCTTTTCCATATTTCTTTTAAATGTATTATATAGCTTCGAATGCACCTGATCAAGAGATTACTTGGCACCAAAAGAGTCGTAGCTCCTAATCCAAACAGCTCCGGCAAATGTAATTTAAATAGCATACAGTCTAATTATCTATCCACCACAGCAGAATCAATAAAGAAATGTCATCTGAAGCTCTATATTTAAAGAGAAAAAATACTGCTGAAATACAGAGGGAGCTACAAAGAGTGATGCAACAATAATAGCAACATGTAAAAGCACAAATCGGAAATACCTCTCGTGCAAGAAAATGAGGCTGATTCTATCATGATAAACTTTAGTGCTTCATGAGAACTGCAGTGGCAAAAACAT
>BCLH01000061.1:110452-168890 GCA_001602315.1 Zoysia pacifica
GGACACAGCGTGGGGGTCGAGGCACCAGGGTCGCGCGATGGGGCGGCGACTCAGCTCGGGGACACGACGCAGGGAGATCGAGGACGGCTCGCGCGGCGCGCGCTGGATCCAGCGGACGGAGGCGGCGCGAATTTCCAGCGGCAGGGGCTCAAGACGTGCGAAGATCGGGGTGGAGCAAGAGACAGTAGTTAGGAATTTTTCTGGACAAATGAAGAGGGGAAAGGGGATAAGAATGAGAGGGGTTTTTATAGGAGGGTAAAAATGGGGTAGGGTTAAGAATTAATCTAGAAAATTAATTAATATACGTGAAATAATTAAGGCTGAAGAAAATAATTAGAGAAGATATTTTAGAGATCTGAAAAATTAATTAGGAGATTCTAAAAAATAATTTTAGCCCCAACGTAAAATACGCGGACTAAATTATTTTGGCACCAGAACAATTTAGATAAAAGAATTTCGAATTGGACGGAATGAAATTCGGAACAACTGATATTTAAACAGAACAAAAATTAGGACAAATGATTTAATTGGAACGGAATTGGGAAATTCGCTGCTTTATTAAGTCAAAATTCTAGGATGTTACAGACTCCCCCTTACAGGATCTCATCCTCGAGATCAAGGAGCGGACTCAAACAGATAGGGAAACTCATTCCTCATATCATCTTCCTTCTCCTAGGTAGCCTCTCGCTCAGTGTGGTTGCTCCACTGAACCTTGAGAAACTTGATCTTGGACCTCCGCGTTTTCTTGAACGCCTCATCAAGAATCTTCACCGGGTACTCCAGGTACTCGAGCGTGTCCTAAATATCCAAAGCATCAGGGACAACTCGCTCCTCCGGCACTCGAAGACACTTCTTCAAGTGAGAGACGTGGAACACCGGATGCACACCCGCAAGCTCGGATGACAAGTCCAACCTGTAAGCAAACTCACTGATCTTTCTGAGAATTCAGAAAGGACCAACAAACCTCGAAGCCAACTTCCCTCGGACATAGAAGCGACGCGTGCCACGAAGAGATGACACCTTGAGATATATCCGATCATCAACCTTGAAAGAAAGGGGCCTCCTCCTCTTATCCGCATAGCTCTTCTGACGGCTCTGAGCAACCCGGAGATGCTCTCTGATCTTTTCAACCTTCTCCTCAGCAGCTCTGATAGAATCAGGACAAAAAAAGACCTCTCACCAACCTCTGACCACATGAGCGGAGTACGACATCTCCTACCATACAACGCCTTAAAAGGTGACATACCCAAACTGGCCTAAAAACTGTTGTTGTAAGAGAACTCCGCAAAAGAAAGACTATCCTCCCAGCTCTTCCCATAGGTGATCACACAAGCTCTCAACATATACTCAGAATCTGGTTCACACGCTCTGTCTGACCATCTATCTGAGGATGATAAGCTACACCAAGTGTGTACCCATAGCTTCATGCAAGCTCCTCCAGAATCTCGCGGTAAACTGAGGCCCGCGATAAGACATAATGCTCCTCGGTGCACCATGCAACCTCACAATGTGATCGATGTACAACTTGGCCAACTGATCAACTGAGTACCTCTCATTCACAGGGATGAAATGAGTGGTCTTAGTCAATCGATTCACCACCACCAAGATAGCATCATGATGGCGAGACGTCATCGGCAAACCCGTGATGAAGTCCATACTGATGTCATCTCACTTTCAAGAAGGGATCGACAACGGATTCAACAATCCAGCCGGTCTCTGGTGCTCAGCCTTAACTCGCCGACAAACATCACACAAGGCAACATACTCAGCAATGTCTGCCTTCATGCCAATCCACCAGAAATGAGTCCTCAGATCCTCGAACATCTTGGTGCAACCTGGGTAGATAGAAAACCTCGAATCATGAGCCTCTCTCAGAATAGCATCCCGCAACTCTGGCACTCTCGGAACACAAATACGGTCCTCAAACCACAAAGCTCCCTGCTAATCCACACGGAAACTCGATGCTTTGCCTCTCCTCATCTTCTTTAAGATCGACTGAACCTCTCTATCAAGCTTCTGAGCTGACTTGATCTCCTCAATCAACAACGGCTGCAACCTGAGCTCGTGCAAGAAACTCTGAGGAACAATCTCAACTCTCAAACTGGTCAGATCTGCAAGAATCTCTGACTGACCAGACATCAAAGAAGAACAATAAGCCTTACGACTCAAAGCATCGGCTACCACATTGGCTTTACCCGAGTGATAGTTAATGCTAAGATCGTAATCTTTGATCAACTTAAGCCACCTCCTCTACCTCGTATTCAACTCTGCCAGGGTGAAGATATACTTGACACTCTTATGGTCGGTGAAGACCTCACATCAATTGCCGATCAGATAGTGCCTGCAAATCTTCAAAGCATGGACAACAGCTGCCAACTCAAGATCATGCGTCGGATAGTTCAACTCATGTTTCTTTAACTGCCTCGAAGCATAGCACACAACCTTCTTGTTCTGCATCAGCACACAACCCAAACTCGGACGTGAAGCATCATAGAAAACCTAGAAATCCTGGTGAATATCTGGCAAGGTCAAAATAGGCGCAGATGTCAGCCTCATCTTCAGCTCCTGGAAACTCCTCTCACAAGCATCTGACCAGACAAACGGCACACCCAACTGAGTCAACTCGGTCATAGGCTTAGCAATCTTAGAGAAGTTCTCAATGAATCAGCTATAGTAACCCGCCAATCCAAGAAAACTCCTCACCTAGAGACTGACCTTGAAGACTTCCACTCTACAATAGCCTTGACCTTCTCAGGATCAACGGCAACTCCCTCAGCTGTGACAACATGGCCTAGAAAAGCAACTTTCTAAAGCCAAAACTTGCACTTGCTGAACTTGGCATATAGCTGATGAGATTTCAACCTCCCAAGCACAACTCTCAGATGCTGCTCATGTTCTTCCGCTGACTTGGAGTAGACAAGGATATCATCAATAAAAACCATCACCAACTTATCCAACTCAGCCATGAACACTTTGTTCATCATGTTCATGAAGTAGGCAGGGGCATTAGTGAGTCCAAATGAAACGACCAAGAACTCAAAAGACCCATACCTCGTCACGAACGAAGTCTTCGGAATGTCCGAAGGGCGAATCTTCATCTGGTGATACCCCGATCTCAAATCAATCGAGGAAAAGAACTTCGCACCCTTCAACTGATCAAACAAATCATCGATCCTCGGCAAAGGATACTTGTTTGTTCTTTATTGTCACCTCATTCAAAGAACGATAGTCAACGCACATGCGCATTGACCCATCCTTCTTCTTCACGAACAGCACTGGGGCTCCCCACGGCGAAGCACTCGGCCGAATAAACTCTTTACTCAAGAGCTCATCGATGTGCTCCTTAAGCAAAACAAGCTCATCGGAAGACATCCGGTACGGCCGCTTGGCAATCGGCGCGGTACCAGAAAGAAGATCGATCACGAACTCAACGTCTCGATCTGGAGGATGTCCCGGCAACTCATCGGGAGACACCTCTGGAAACTCACGAACAACAAGAATCTGCTCCAAAGATAACTTCTGCAAGCTGCAAACTGAAGGTGAAACTCTGGACGCTCTAGGAGCACACACCGCTCGAACACCGTAGTGGTTGACCAAAGACACAACTCTCTCAGCACAAGTGATGACTCCCTTGTGCCTCGCTAGCTAATCCATCCCTAAGATGACATCAATGTCACGCGGGGGAAGGACGATGAGATCGGCTAGGAAGACTACACCCTCTATCAAGATACGAACACCTCTCAACACGACTCTTGTAGACTCCAAGAGGTAAAGTGGTAAGTGTAGGTATAGCTAAGAGTGAGGTAGAGAGACCGTGTGCGGACGCAAACGCCGACGATACAAACGAATAAGTAGCCTCCGAGTCGAACAAAACCGTCGTTAGGTGAGAGTGAACCAAGAACTCACCAACGACGACGTCAGGTGCCTCTTGAGCCTCCTCCACCGAGATGTGGTTCAGGCGGCTGCGCGTGACGCTCGGCTGAGCAACGTCACGGCCCGCTGAACGCACTCCTTGTCCTCCTGACTGGTGCGGTGGCCTAGCGGGAGTGGCAAACTGAACACCACCTCCTCCAGGTCCCTGCTGCTGGCGCCTCGAACACTGAAACGCCTTGTGACCCTCCTGGCCACACTCGAAGCAGCGAACTGAGGGCTGATCCCCTGTCGGACGAAAAGAGGACTGCTGCTGCTGAAAGGCACCTCTCTGGCTCTGAGAACTCTGCTGCTGGACTGAAGCTGGAGCAGGAGCAGTGGATCGGGCGAAGGTGGGTTGTCCCGATCCCTGCTGGAAAGAAACACTAAAACACTGATGCTGTGAAGCCTCACGACTGGGTCCCTGACCAAGAGCTCTCCTCTTAGCATCCCTGGACCGGTCGAGCTTCTGAAGTGACACCTCCAAAGCTAGGCATCTGTCAATCAGCTCACAAAAGCTCCTCTGAACACCTCCGTCCAGGTACGAAAGCATCTCAAGACGTAGGCCCTTTCGGAACCAGTACATCTTGCGACGCTCAGTCGAGACCTCCTCAGGTGCAAAACGACTCAGCTGAGTGAAGCGGTTGGCGTACTCAGTGACAGACATACCTCCCTGACGAAGAGTATGGAACTCCTCCGCCTTCGCCTCGATGGCTCCCTCTGAGATGTGGAAACCACGAAAAGCGGTGACGAAGTCGTCCCAGGTGAACTGCTCAGGCTCGTCAAGAGTGGAGTACAAAGTGTCCCACCAAGCACCAGCTGCACCTGTCAACTGGTGAGCTGCCAGACGAACTGCCTTCTGGTCGTCACACTGAATCAGGTCTAGCTTCTTCTCGATGTCCCTGAGCCAATCGTCCGCATCCAAAGGATCAACTACACAGTCAAAAGTGGGAGGGCGCATGCTCAGAAACATCGCCATGCGAGAACCAGCTGACTAGTGGTACGGTGCTGCGTTAGGAGCAGAAGCACGACCACGAGGCTGCTGCTGTGTCTGCTCGACAATACGCTCAAGCAGAAGTGTCTGTCGGGCCATCACCTCCGCCTGGTTCAGAGCAGCTGGAAGCTCCTCATCAGGCGCGGCAACAGCAGCAGGCTCGAACCCAGGGTCCATGGCAACTCCTCTGCCACGACCTCCAGCCTGAGGAGCAGGGGCTCTAGCACGGCCACGCCCTCGACCAACGCCAGGCACGTCCGCCACAAGTGGCACTGATACAAGGCCTTCGGCGCCACGACCACGACCTCTGAGGACAGCACCACGACCACGCCCAGCGGGTGGCGGTACCTCAGGGTCCTCCAGAGCGGCCTCCTCAAAACGAGCGTGAAGGCGTCCAGACCTCCTCAGAGACATCTGTTGCAAAAAAACAATTCTGATTAGAAAGATAGCATTAGCAGAAACAAAATTACAAAATTACTAAAGAAGATAGAAAGCCAGCAGATCAGAACGAAGATAACTAAACAAGCACTATTCTAAGCAAACAAGACTTCCATCAAGCAAACGACGAGGTTTAAGAAAACAACTTTCACGATGAAGGTTTGTTAGCAGATTAGGAAATCAAGAAATAATCCTTAATTACGTCCAGTTCTACGATTTCGCTCCTACGGTCAAATATGGCTCTGATACCACCTGTAATGACCGGGATTTTCCTTACCTTTCGATAATACCCGATCTTTCGTGACTTTGCCAATCCCAGGAGTTTCGCAAGCACGACATCACAAGCGATCAATCAAGAAACCATAACAGAAATATTAAACAAGAAACAACAATAGAAAATAGCAAGTCAAAGTGAATTTATTAGAATAAAATCTTCCAAAGGGGTCTATCGGCACGCAAGCCAAAAACATCTCAGAGCAGATATATCACTATCGAGAATCCATCAAGAGCAGCAACGGAAGCATCAACATGGCAGCAGTAGCGAACCTCCTCCACACAGGCTAGCTTGAGCACAGGAGCGAACGTCACGGACCATCAGACACGTAGTCGAAGTCGAAACTGAGAGTATCCTCGGAAAACAACAAATTAGAAAGCTGTAAGTACGAATACTCAGCAAACCGCATACTACCTAACAAAAATGTATGCATGCAAATGGTTTCAATGGTAAAGGCATGGCTCAAGTGCTAAATGCAAGTTTAAAACATTTTATCTTATTTTAAAGATGCAATAAAGCTTTATTTTAAAACTGTCAAATATTATTATCTTGCCCCGTAGGGATCTCCGTTATCCCGGACGGGGGTTCATTTTAATGCCGATTTAAGCTCCACACTTGGCCACAGCTTAAAGGCCGGAGTCCAAAATATTTTGAAATAGGAGAGGAGGAAGAAAAATAAAACTACTCAACGAGGAGCACAACTCAAGGGTGTTCTTCCAAAAGGATGTGGCAATGCGCATCGACTAAAACTCTGCAGAGGTTATGCACCTGGGCCCACGAGAAGCGTCATCGGGACCTACCGTCGTAGCCCCGACGAACACACAAGTCCCGTCCACAAGCTTTAACTGGCGTCATCCGTCCTCCATGATAGAGATCTCAAAAGCCTACGCATCCTAGAGCTGTGAAGAGCCTACCACGGATCAGATGCGGTATTTTGATCTCATGTGAGGAGTCATAGCTCTACACCACACTAACACAACACCGCCAACCTACGGGTAAACAACCAATCTCAATAAGCATCAAGATCAAGCCAACTACCCATACAGAGTAACGTGGTGTGCATGGTTGTCGACTGAGCGTACAAAGCTCAAAGGACTCGGTCCTTAATTACCGGGGCAAGCACCATCTCCAACCTCGACGCCAACAACAAGTCTCACGAAAAGATCCTAGCCTGGATCTTCCCATTGTACCCGCAACAGGTACGTCCACAGGGACTTCTCAAAAGTCTCCCAGCTTCTCATACTCCAACTTGCCTCCGCTAAATAGTTATGTATAGTTATTTGTAAAACTCACACATTTGAATCACACTTCAAAAGCATTTAACACAAATTTCATTTTATAGTGATAGGTGTGAGATAAAAATAAATGCGACTAAACATGGCTAAGCATAAAAAAATAAATATTCTAAAGCAATTCTAGGGTTCATATTTGTGGAACAGTAAATAGGCACGGCTTAAGAATGTTGCTAGCACATTTTGAAATAGTTGGCATGCAAATTAGGGTTGCAAACAAAACATGCAGTTTAAAATACTGGGTACAAAATGATTAAGGAACACGGCTTGCCTGACAAATCGAGATCGTAGTCGAGATCCGGATCGTCAAACTGAGCTGGCTCGCGGAACTCCTCCTCGAGAACACCAGCTAAACACAAAACAGACAGAGAATTAGACACTAATTACGCGACAATTAAAACAGAAATTAAATCTAAATTGAAACTACTAGACTAAACGTGCGCAAAACGTTTCCCGAAATAACCCTACACGACAACGCGACGAGATAATTTAATAGAACAATTTTTGGGAATAAACGAAGATCAAATGGAGTTCCCCGAAAATTGTTGACGATCGAGATCACAAGGATTTAGATTAATTGCAGAATAATTAATCGCAAATAAATTAGCAATTAATCTAACAATTAATAGGAGAGGAAAAAAGGAATTGAAGAGAGGGGAATTATTCTCACCAGCACCGGAAATAAGAGACGAAAAATCGGAGAATCGGCGCTGATCGCGGCTCAGGAGCGCGACGCGGGGATCGATGACGCGCGACGGGGCTTGGACCGGAGGATGACGCGAGACCTGCGCGTGAAAGCGACAGCAGCGCAACGCAGCTCGGGGACACGCTGGAAATCAAGGCAGGACGGCGACGCGCGGAGTCGAGGCAGGCTACAACGCGGGGACATGGCGCGGGGGTCAAGGCACCAGGGTCGCGCGACGAGGCGGCGACTCGGCTCGAGGACACGATGCGGGGAGATCGAGGACGGCTCGCGCGGCGTGCTGGATCTAGTGGACGGAGGCGGCGCGGATTTCCAGTGGCAAGGGCTCGAGACGCGCGGAGATCGGGGTGGAGCAAGAGACGACAGTTAGGGATTTTTCTGGACAAATGAAGAGGGAAAAGGGGATAAGAATGAGAGGGGTTTTTATAGGAGGGTAAAAATAGGGTAGGGTTAGGAATTAATCTGAAAAATTAATTAATATACGTAAAATAATTAAGGCTGAAGAAAATAATTAGAGAAGATATATTTAGAGATCTGAAAAATTTATTAGAAGATTCCGGAAAATAATTTTAGCCCCAACGTAAAATACGTGGACTAAATTATTTCGACACCGGAACAATTTAGATAAAAGAATTTCGAATTGGACGGAATGAAATTCGGAACAACTGATATTTAAACAGAACGAAAATTAGGACAAATGATTTAATCGGAACGGAATTGGGAAATTCGCTGCTTTATTAAGTCAAAATTCCGGGATGTTACACTGACCACGCCGCCTTCTCCTGCCTGCCCGCGCTTGGGAGGACGAAGTCGCTGCTGCGTGTCAACGTCGGGGTGGATGGCCCGTAGTCCACACCGAGGAGGCTCTTGCGCCCTTCCGCACCTCGTGGCGGCGCCACAGGGAGGGTTTGCGCCCTCCAGCCTCCACTGCAGAGAGAGGGCAAAAGAGAGAGGTGGACAATAACCAGAAGGGAGGCCAAGGAGGCGGTGCTCATATCCAAATCCACAGGACAAGTGCGCTCCTCTAGCTCTGCTCGGGGGATTGATAGATAGCCAAGCGAGCGGCGCCCCTCATCGAGGCCCTGGTGGTGGCGACGTCCAGATCCACGAGGTGGGAGGGTCGATGTGGGGCGTAGCTTCAAGAGGCTCTATCGACACGGTGATGAGGAACGACAGGGAGTATGGGGAGGAGGCGATGGCAGCGTGAAGGATATGTGGGTGAGGGTAGCTGGCAGCGGCTGTTATGGCAACATGCGAGAAGGGCAAGACGAAAGAGAACAAGGATGGGGTGGGGTGCGATGATATTTCAATCCGCAGATATCTTCTGGGACGGGTCTCAAAACTTTGTCACTGATGGAAATATATCAGCGACAGGTTTTAAACCCTGTCTCTGATGTGATGATATCTAGCAATAATTCTACCAAAAGCATTCTTGGTTAGCACATAAGATGCATCAAAATCAAAAAAAAGCTTAGCACAATGAGATGCATAGAGTTCTTTGGAGAGAGCGTTAAAGACGCTTCATTCTTGGTCTTATGGCTTTCTCCCTTGGTGAACTTCACGAACTCCTTGCCATTCTTGTTATCTCTTGCATTGTGGCTCTTACCCTTCTCGTAACCAATGCCATCCTTGACATGTGGGCGTCTAGTGTTCATGTACGCTTCTCTTGCATACTTGACATTTTCTTGCTCGATGGAAATCTTGCTTTATTGAGCTTGAGCATTGAGAGTCTTTACATGTTCTTGAAGGTTTGCAATCATCTTCTCATTCTCAATGAACTTCTCAATCTCAACATCTTTGCACCTATCACAAAAAAAGGCAAAGGGGGCAAGACGCTTCTTTCAAGGAAGATGCTTCTTCTTTAAATTCGCTAACTTGCACTTTAAAAGAAGAGTAGAGTTTTTTCAAGGTGTTAAACTCTTTTTGAAGTGCATCATTAGTGAGCCTAAAGGTTTCGCTTGCATCACTAACTTCAACCAAGGCTTTAGTTAATTCATTTACTTTCTTCCTCTCAAGAGCTAGGATATTCTTGAGATCAAGGTTTCTCTTCTTCTCAAGAATGAGCAAGTCTTCTTGCTTCTCAAGAATATCCTCTTGCCTCTCAATTTTTTCTCTTTGTTTTTCAAGTATAGTCATTCGTTCAAGCAAGTTAGGTACATCATCATCATTTTTACTATCGCTAGAGTTGTGTTTAGATTTTAATACCTTTGACTCTTTTGCCATGAGACATGTGGGTGCAGCTTCTTCTTCATCACTCAAACTTTCGAAGAGAGAGGTGTTGGTTGGAGTGATGCCGATCGCCAAAGTAGCAATTCTTCTTTCGTCGGAGTTCCATTTTTGTCCTATGTGGGCTTGTTTATTGTACTTCTTGCCCTTGTCCTTCTCCTTGTCACTCTTCTTCTTGTTCTCCTTCTCCTCCTTGTTCTTAACGTTGGAGCACTATGTAATAAAATGACCTTCCTCTCCACATTCATAGCAAGTTCTCTTAGATTTTCTAGTCTTACATTTGCTGAAACTCTTCTTGTGAAAGCCGCCTTTCTACACGAACTTCTAGAACTTCCTCATGAGCAGCACGAACTCTTCATCATCGCTTTTTTTCTTCCCTTGAGCTTTGGATGACATCTTCTTCCCTTTAGCTTTGAGGGCTATGCCCTTCTCTTCAGAAGTGATGTTGCCAATTAGAGAGTTGACCCTTCTTGCTTCTTCATCTTGATCTTATTATGCAAGAAGTCGTCTAACTACTTCATTCGTGGTGAAGCTTTTTAAGTTTTCCTTCTCTCTAATAAGAGTACACAAATGTGAGTTCCAAGGTTGAAGGGCTTGAAGTAATCTTTTGTTCACTTCGATGCCTTCAAGCTTCACTCCAAGTGCTCTTTTCCTATTGATGATCTCCACGCGACGATCGTGTACTTCTTGAGGTCCTTCATTCTTCTTTCTAATGAACAAGTTGTATTATCCTCTTAGAATATCTTCTCTTGCTTCTTTGACGGTGTCCGTCCCTTCATGAATGATCTTGAGCTTCTTCTAAATCTTGTGGGCATTTCTTATCCCATCACCTTGGTGTACTCGTTCAGGCTTAGTACCGAAATGATGACGGAAGCAGCTTGAGCATTGCGGTGCATGTTGCCTTCATCCTTTTGAGTAGGATTTTCTTCATCTTCAAAAGTGAAGCCCTTCTCCACAATCTTCAAAATTTGTGGCCCCATCGACTCAAGGCAGGTGAGCATCGAAACTTCCAATGCTCATAGAAAGTTCTATCAAAGATGAGAATCTTCCCCAAGGTTTGTTCAGTGTTCAGCTCATTCTTCAACTCATTGTAGTCGAATTGAACATTGGTGTACTTTTCTTTGTTGGAGGACGAATCATCGGTCCTCTCAATAGACATCTTTAACTCTTCAAAATGTTAAGCTCTTGAAAAAAGAGTCTTTGCTCTGATACCAATTAAAAGTTGTCTAGAGGGAGTGAATAGGCAACGACCTACAAATTCACGTCTCAAAAACAGTTTGATCAGTAAAAACAAAACGCAGACTAGTCCGGTCAGTCGGACTTCTCCGGTAGCGGACAAGTCCAGTCCTTGCAGATAATTCCGCTAATCACAGCGAAAATGTATCAAACACAAAACAAAAGGAGACAAGAGACACATCAATTTTTTACCAAAGTTCAACTCCACACAAAAGCCTACGTCTCCGTTGAGGAGTCCACAAAGGACCGGGTTTCACACAACCCTAAACCTCTTCAAGCAACCACAAAGATCAACTTGGTTTTCACTAGATCAATGAGGGGTGATACAAATCTCCCGAATCTCACCATAACAATCTTGATGGATTTCGAGCGACACCTAATCGTCTAGGAGACAAATCTCCAATAGTAATAGGTCCTACAAAACCTACAATGAAAAAGATCAAGTGCTCAAAGCGAAACACGGGGTGGAAACACTCACGATCTCCTCTTCCTTCAATCAAACACTAGGGAATTCAATGAAGAACGAGGGGAAGAGGAGACGTGGATCTCAGAGTCTTAGGGCGTGATTTGAAATGAGGCGCTAGCTTTTGGTAACCCTAAGACGTTGGGGGGCAGGGGAATATATAGATCAATCAAGGATGACCTTCCAAAAATATCAAGAGTGGATTAGTCCAGAGGTTCGGACAAGTCCGAGTATCAGGCTCAACGGTAATATAGTCATCTCTCTGGAGTCCGCAGATGGCACGAACAAGTCAGCTAGCGGACTAGTCCAACCGAGCGGACAAGTCCCCTCAAGCCAAGGTGCATCCATTCTGAAGTCCGCTGGCGGACAAGTCTGGAAATTAACGGGGTGTCCCTTCTTTGGAATCCGCTTGCCATGACAGACAAGTCCATTCTCGAACTAGTCTAGGATTCTAGACTAGTCCGGCTCTGCCGATGGAGCAGCTCTCTAAAGTCTGCAGCTTGGCCCAGACATGTCTAGTGCCGGACAAGTCTAGACACCCGGATAAGTCTAGGGTGAGCTACATGCTCCCTCTCTAGAGTTCGGCTGCTGGGCGGACAAGTCTGGGACACCGGACAAGTTTGGAGCCAGCAACAGGAAACAGAAGGTTAAGATTAAGATAGAGTGGGAAATGATAGAGCACTTAACCAATTTCAAAGCAGAAAATGTTGAACCCTCCTTGATAGTACGGTGGTACTATAACTCAAGAAATATAAAACTAGAAACTTCAGAACCAAAGAACCAACATTGCTCTTTTCCTTTTTGGGGTCAATAAAGTTCCCTTTGCTTATGTTCCTGTACACATACTCACAAAATGCCATCAAATGCTTCTATTGTTTGTCACAATTTATCCTAAAATCTACAAGGGATCCTAGATGCACTTTCAAGAGGCCAAGAAAAGACACGAGATGCTCGCGGTCCGGCTTTTGACAAAGTAATTGCCCACGTTATGGGACCATAAACCCACAGATATGGCCCCTAGTCAATGTGAACCCAGTAAAGAAGGGAACCAGGAGAAGACATGGATGAGCATTCCCACGATCCGGCTACGGAAATGTACACCATCACGTCATCGGGACTTGAAAACCGGACGAATAGCCCCTGGATGTGTCTTGGGCGGAATCGGTGGAGACCCTTGTAGATGCTGGAATAGGCATTATGCACTTCTTTGCTCGCGAAAGGACGCATAACCTATGGGTAAAGTGTACAACCTCTGCAGAGTGTAAAAAATCCTTCAAGAACGGGCATTGTCACGGTATTGGCACACTAATGCAAGAGATGATGTGCTTTGATCCATGTGAATGATGCCATAGATGAATTCTTGAATCAAGCTCTCACTGATCCTGATGAAACAGCCCTGCACCAAGGCAAGGAATTCGTAGCTCTTGGAATACCGCTCTTATTCCAGATTGGTTTCTTGATGAACTTATGTGTCGGTAGTCCTGATTTGGTGTTGCTGTAATGCAGTTGAAGGCGAGGAGGAGGACCAAGATGTTTAGCCACTAACAAAAGTTGGGAGATAAATTCGGTCAAATTTCCTTTACTTTTTGTTTTTCAGGCATTTCTTCCTTCTGCAATTCCAACTGCATTGGTTCCTATGTTTATTAGTTTAATAAAGTAGGGATTAAGCTGATGCTGGTGCACAACGAATGAGCAGCTATTTTGGACCTGGGGCGCCATCTTGTTTTTTTAATCACATCACTTACTTGTATTTTTCCTAAGCCGAAGTCAATAGAACTATGTAAATTTCACTAGCTTCCAGAATTATAAGTAGTTCACTCCTTTAAGGTCATCAAGAAATAAAAAGGCCATTCAATTTGGTTTACTATGGCTAATTTTTTACGAGCAGTTCATCAAGAAATAAAAATGACTTCTCTTTGTGACAATAGATTACCTTGTCTGAAACTCTGAATGCAAGTAACTCATGTCTGATCATTTTCAGTGGGTTACTGTTGGGCAAGAACGCTTTAGGACAATTACAAGTACCTACTACTGAGGAGCTCATGGCATTGTCGTAAGTTGACATCAGAGTCAATTGCTGCTCTTCGATTTCCCATGATTCTCTTATTCATAAAATTATTTACATTTTATTTAACTTGGATAAACATTTTTCTTCTCATTTCAATGTGCGTATGATATGTGTTTTTTTTTTGTTCATCCCCAAAGATTTACATGCAGATTGATTAATTTTCTATCTCTGTTTGTATTGCTCTCTTACAGATGTACCTTCTGTTGTGCTCACTGGTGAAGCTTGAGCAAGGCCTTCAAGTTCTCAATATTTTCAAGGATCAATTCTGCAAGGCATTCATACTGTTGACTTTGGCTTTTATGATAATCGTGAGAAGTTGATGCAACAGAGGAAAGCTAAGCTGCTATAGTCATTGAAGAATTCAAAGTGTTTGTGGTATTACAATGCCTTATCTAAACCTATCTATTTTGTGTTGAACATAATTATGCATGACTTCTGTTGATACTATGATGAGAATGTGATGATACCTATATTTCCCAGAAATTCTTTAGTGTCATGTGGATGTGAGATTGACATTATTTAGTCATTTGCCACATTTGGCATTAGGACTAGTGGAAAGTATTTTTTTATTTTCATATTTCATATCAGCTACAGGCTAATTAATCCGCGTCGATAATGATATCATATCAGCGACGGGCTTCTCAAACCATGTCACTAATGAGACATATCAGAGACGAGCTTCTCAAACCACATCACTAATGAGACACATCAGCGAGAAGCTTCTCAAACCACGTCACTAATGAGACACATCAACGACGGGCTTCTCAAACCGTGTCACTAAGATACATCAGCAATAGGTTTTTAAACGCGCGTCTCTAATGACTACACATTAGTGACAGGTTTTTTGAAAGCACGTCTCTAATGACCACATCAGTGACGGGCTTTTTAAATACGTGTCTCCAATGACTTCACATCAGCGACGGGTTTTTAACGCCCATCGCTAATGGCTTATATCAGCAACAGTCGTTTGCCCATCTCTAATGACTCCACATCAGTGACGTAAATTTAGCGACGGCTAGAAAGCTCCGTCTCTAATAAAGAAAAATACCCGTCACTGATGACCTTTTTTGTGGTAGTGAGATTTTTTGTTGCTCCTTCCTCCGTGTGTGGGTGTAGTTACCCGTGCTTTGGATGTGTGTTAGCTGTGTCTCGGGACAGCATGGAGACGTGTCTGCCCCGGTTAAAATTTGGGAATTGATGGAGTGGATTAAGTTCCTCCATAGGTCAACCAACTAAAATATGAAAAAAAAAGGATTTTTCTCCCCTGTTTTGAACTCTGTCCAGTAGGGAAACCTGCATGGAAAACTTGCTTTGTGCTGAAAACAGAACACTTACCGCTCCTTAATTGATACTCTATGCAAACCATTGTACATCCCCTCTCTTGTTGAAGCTTGCTGAGTACTTCTAGTACTCACCACCTTGCTGAAAATTGTCTATATGAAGAAGAAGAGGAAGAAGATGGCGATGTTGGCGATGACGTTTAGAAGTCTCGTTCTTAGCTCAAGTTGTTTTGTGCGTGCTGTTGTGCTTGAATAGGAGTTGATGTCGGCTTGTAATCTAGTGACTTGTATGTTGGACCTCATAGTTTGGACATATCATGTAATAAACTCTGTCATGTATGTGTTATGTTGTCACTCTACACTACACCACGGTACACTGTCACCGACTTACGATTGGTCGCTAAAAGCATTTTTACCGACTTACCATAAGTCGGTAAAAACCTTTACCGACCCATATTATCTGTCGTTGTAAGTGGCGTCGGTAAAACTTTTACCGACACACTTCTTTTTACCGACCGATGATCAATCGGTAAAGTTAAAGAATTACCGACTGATAGTTGGACGCTAATTAATACAATTACCGACCAACAGTTGGACGCCAACATCTCATATGTTTAAAGAAAATTCTTATAATCAATATTAAGCCACAATATTTCCAAAAATCATCATTTTTAAGCTCATCACCAGGGAAGCAAAAACAAAATAATGCATTTCAAAACTAGGATCATTTGCCCAACCATTGAAATAAATTCAAATTACATTGTTTAAAATACAAGTTATAAATTAACAATACATGCGTCAATTTTTTATTCGAACATTTCAATCGTACAATGTTAAAAATTCCTAAAACAAATGCACTCAAAATCATAGTTCACATACAAGCATTCCAGAAAATCAGATATAGGATCCTTGTAGCTATTCTATTCTTCTGAATGACTTTAACCATCTCTTTAAGAACTTGCTGATATAATCTTGATATCTGCATATATGAGTAGTAAACTTTGAAACAATTGTTTTTCATGAACGGCCATTGATTTTGTACAATATATGTACATAAATATTTGATTAAAAAATAAACAATTGAACTGAAAACAATCACCAGAACAGCTTTTGTCATAATTTCAGATGCACATCAAACAAAATGAGAAACGGGGAGTAAGTATTGTGGCCAATTTCCGAGAGTGCTGTATTAACATACAAGCAAAGCATTGTGGCCAATTTATCATAGGCTAAAGTATTTGTCTAAGTTCACAAAGGTTTCATGTTCAATTGTCTTGCCACGGAAATACAGACAAACTAACCAGAGTCATGAAGTCAATACTACAGGAGAACAAGGACTATAGTTCAAAAATCACAAAAACTAATGCAGTTTGATTATGCATGATTGCTCCTAACCAGCATGAGAATGTAGTGAGAAATACCTGGCACAGGATAACCGTCTAACCACGAAGTCACTGGAAGCAAGGACTGAACATTTTCAAACCGGTGGGCTGATACTCTGCGAGCTACAGACTTCATGGAAACCTTGAAAATAGTTTTCCAGTTGTCAACATAGAAAGACAGTGTAGTTCAATGTCACACCCCAAATTTCCCAATTTGGGGATGTGAACTTTTCCTCACCAAAATAAAGTAAAATTTCCAATTATTTAAATAATTTTAATTATTATTGGTCTGTTCTCAATTTTAAAAGTATTCAAAATTTCCTTGAAAATAAAGTTTTAAATGTTTTTGTCTAATATTATCTTACTTTAATAAAATGATTTTGTATTTATCTTAAAACCAATCTTATTTGATAAAAAAATAATAAAGAGTTGTTTTCCCTAGATTTGATTTTTGAAAATATGTCTTTAAAACATAATTTTATTGTGAACTTTGATTCTAGTTGGAAACTTTCAAATGAAGTAAAATGAATCTATCTCAAATTATTTCAATGTTTTGGAAATAATCTTGTAAAATGATTTTTGGTATTTAGAAGTAAGTTTTATTTGAATTTTAAAAAAAGAAGAGGGTGCTTTCTCACAATTTTAATTTTCGAAAAGATATCTTAAAAGTATGATTTTTATTATAAAATTTTGTTTTATTTGAAAAGGTTTCAATGAACGTTTGAAATTAATTTATCTCAAATACTTTCAAATATATTCTTCTATTGTTTCAAAATAAAATAATTGGATAAAATAAATTATAACCAATGAAATAAACAAAAGGAAAGAAAAGAGGTTTTCCCGAATTTTGGATTCTAGAAACATATGTCTTAAAATATGTTTTTATTTGAAATGGTTCAAATAAGTGAAATGCATTTATCCCAAAATATTTCAAATTAATCTTCTCATTTTCAAATAATCTAATTATAATAATAATAAAGTATTAAAAGTGAATAAGAAAAGAAGTAGAATGGAAATAAGAAAAAGAAAAGAATAAAAAAAATCCTCACGGCCCACCTAGCCCACTGCAGCCATTACCCCCTTCTCCCTCCCTCGCTCTGGCCGACAATCCAGCCCCGCTTGTCATCCCCTTCCTCCGGCCGCCTCCGCAGCAGCCGCGCGCGCCGCCCTAATTTTGTTTTTCCAATCTCTGTGGGATTCCTTCCCTAATCGCGTGCCACGACTTCTTCGAGTTGGCCGCACCTATATCTCTTATAAATCCCCCACGAAACCGCGCCGCTCGGTCCTCTCTCTCCTCGACAAAACCCGAAACCCGTGCCGCATGTCGCACCGCCCCTTGGAACCGCCCCGGCCACCACCGACCTCATGCCGGCCTTCCCTGCTCCCCGCCGCCCCTGCCCGGCCAATTTTCGCCCCCAGCTGGTTCTTGGACGTCGCCCTCACCACCACCGAAGATCGCCACCAGCACGTCGCCGTCGCGCCCCCATCTCTGATGTCCTCCGACCTCGCTCGAGCCCGTGGTGAGAATCCCCACCTCGTCCTCTCTATTTCCCCTTATTTCCGTCGAGAACCCGCCACTGAAGCACCGGGACCGAGCTCACCCAATTAACCTTGAAAACAAAGGCCTAGATCTATGCCACGTCACCCAATTAACCTCATCCATCCGATTTAAATCCAAAGGTCAGCTTAATCCACGTGTTTATTTCAATCCAATCCATCCGATCTAGATCTGACGCCCCAAATTAATCCATGAGTTTCCAATAACAAAACAAATACTCAACAAACTCCTAAAATATCTCTTTCCCGTTATATTCCCCACCATCCCCTCAACTCCCCACGTCCTCCTCCAACCCCCCTCATATTTCTCTCTTCCTAGCAGATCACGACCAGCCACCCTGGCTCTGATTTTGATCGACGTTTCCGGAGATCTACCCAACCAAATTGCACCAAATTTTGTCAGCAGGTGCACCTTGATGTCCTCTACAACATATCCAAAAATCATATCCATTGGAGTTCGTAGCTTTCAAGATCTACATCACAATGACTGCTGCTCCCTGACCTAGATCTATTCAGCGCGTGGATCGATAATCTTTTCCATGTGTTTTCCTCAATTTCGGCCATCCTCTTGATGAAACTCTTATACCATGTTGTGTTCCAGAAAGTCCCCTTTTCAACCCCCAAAGGATTTGCCATGATTCCTCACGGTTCCACCAGAAACGTGATTTCCTCATCAACTACCGCTGCAGAATAAATACCAGACCCAATTCATCGATCTGCTTTTCAGGTTAAATCTAGTTCAAGCTATCATGTCTCCATCGTGTTCCAGAAAATTTCACATGTTTCTGTTCAAACACTTTCTTGAATCTTGCAGTCAATCATCGGAAACGCGCATGTCTTTGCAATGCTGTTTGTGCGCAGCCAGACGTGTTGCCTCCATTCATCATTTGTTATCATTTAATACCTTAAAGTTTTCCTGTTATAGTATAATCCTTTGTGAGTCCCTCAATCTTGTTATCACTCCATAATTACCTTTCAATATTGCATATGATTCTTAGTTTTGGTTGCTTGATTGTTTGGTTGTCGGTTGTTGCACGCTTAGACGAATACGCTTCGGATCCGCTTGCGAGGACTTCAAGAATCAGAACTCCAAAATCATTGAGCAGCAACACAATTACAAAGGCAAGTGTCCATGACTATTTTGTGCCTATTTTATAAAATCTCTATCTTATAGATTGCATACTTGTGTCAAATTAAATGCGCAACTACTATTAAGAATTCAACTAGTTTCCTTATTATGCCTTGTCGCTCTAGTTTACCTTTTTGTTGGATAGATTATATGCTTAGTTTGCTATTGTCAGGATGGGTGATATTAACTTGAACTATTGTCATACTTGCTTCACGAGGATTAATGGGTGATTTAATAGTAACTTGAAGATTAGTGATTTGAGAGATATAGTTGGTGTAGGGCTATGTGCGGGGTTATCGGGACTGTCCCTTGGTATGTTATCTTTTTAAATCTAAGAACCGTTTCATAGAGTGACCACCTATGTGTTTCCATACAGCCACGATGTCAAGAATGGGCGCGGCCTGGCGTAATAAGTGATGAAAACCGGTTCTGTGCATGCCAAACGGTGGAGCGGGGAAAGCGGGTTACGTCTGGATCTGCTTGGAGAGAAATGTGTGAGGAAGAGAGGGTTACTCCAGAGAACCATTCGGCACAAGAGGAGGCCTCTCGGGTTTTCGGTTAGTGCCCAACAGGTGAAACCTTAGTGGGCACATACAAGCTGGTGTAAGCCATGAAAAAACCTTGAAGTGATCTCTTGGCCCTCACACCAAAGGAAGTGTGCAAGTGCTCGGCCAGCACAGGCGTAATGGAGATTCTTTAGTCTACCTGGAAACAGAGGATGAAATCACTTCTCGTGAGGAATTGTGTACAACCTCTACAGAGTTAAAACTATCATGACAGCCATCCTCACGGTCACGAGCATTGCATGGACCCTCACATGATTAGTGAGATTTTGGTATGGTTTGGTTGGTGATCACAGTGGAAGACTGATTGGTTCCGACATTGGTGCTGCAGTCGGGTAGGCTGTAAACATGTTGGTTTATAGGTGCGATGTCTTTCACTTAGTAAATAGGTGCTTAATAGAAAGTGTGTCTCTATTATATGCTTTTATGCAAAAGAACCCTATGTTGCCTTTGCTTTGTTTGTTACCATATGTCATCTTTTCTCACATTTGCTGAGTATATACCGTACTCAACCATGTCTTTATCAATGTTGCTCAGTATAAAGCAAAGTTTAAGAGGACGTTGAAGACACAAGAGTGGAAGTTTAGGGTTGCCGTCTCTTCGGTCGACTGCCTGTGGAAGCTGCGCTACGCTTGGTTTTCTTTTCCGCTGCAATTCGGTAATCGTTTTAATTCTCTTTATTCGTGACATTGTTCTGTTTTACCATTAATGATGTCACTTTATGTGTGAAACTTGATTCCTGGATACACATAAAAGATCTCTTGGTTTTAGCCTTAAAACCAAGTGTGACATTCAACCAATTTATTACAGATAAAATCCATAATAATAATAAAAACGTTCTGGAACTTTGCACTGATCTTTTGCAGCAGACCAACAAGATACTAACCTCCAAAGCCTGTTTTGTAGGTATTGGATCCAAGATGTTTCCAATGAATTAAATTCTCAGTACAATCATGCTCCTGACTGGAAACCAAAGTAAAGAAATAACAATGCAGCAGCGACATGGTGCGGTGAGCTCATGAAGGTGGTGGGACTGGGAAGCAGCCACCGGATCTCCGACGCCCATGCGCGCCCCTGACACCCAATCCGGCCACAACAGCCTCAGATCCGGCCATGGACGGGAGGATGACACCGAGCATTGCTGAAGCCATGGCTCTTGCCGAGCTCGAGATGTCGAGCTCCACGGAGGGGAAGAAGCCTCACAGTTGCCATCCTTGCCCGCACAGCTTGCCGGTGAGTGCTCCGGCAGAGGCGCGATTGTGAAGAGGAGGGCTCCTGCTTCCGCCCATTGTCTGGAGCTAGCCCCCAGATCTAAATCGCAGGGGCTGCTGTGCCGCGCGCCGAGGACCGTGGGGGGCCGCCTTGCCGTACAAGAACTCAAGTGGGACATGAAACACAGCCGGTGGGTCGGGAGAGGCCGCCGGCGGCTGTCGTAGAGGGACGGCAAGGATATGGGGAAAAGGATTAGGGTTTGAGCCGCGGGAGGCAAAGTTTTTTAATTTCCCGCTCGGGGCCTTTTCCGACCGACCGTTGGAGGGAAATTGTGATCTTTACTACAACCGTGTATCACTAAATAATAAGTATTACTTTTACTGATCGATCATATGTCGTTAAAAAGACTATTAGCGACCAACAGTTGGTTACTTAGTTTTACCAATTTATAGTCAGCGGCTAATAAAGGTTGGTAAAACTAAACCGTGGTACAGTGCTATGACATATTCACTCTACTAATTCTGTGATTGGTAAGTTGATGCAAAACACTTCGGATTTGGGGTGTGACAAAAGAGAAGGCGAGTGGGCCCACACCAGGTTGGTCGATTTGCCGTTAGTGACCTACACGGTCTTCCTCCACGGGTTGGCTCTCCCGAGCTTTCTGAAGTAAAAGGCGGTAGCTTTGCGCGCAAACCGAATTTCCTATGCTAACCTCCTGAAGGTTATAAATAGGACCCCTCTCAGATTTTAAGACACACTTCAAGCTAGAATTAGAGCCTTATTGTCAAGTCTAGCATTAGAGATAGTGCTAGAAATCAGGGAGAAAGTGTGAGGGACAAGGAGGAGGCTTCAAAGTAGTTTAAGTGATCAAGAGTAGAGTGTCGGGCTGTCAACACCAACTCAATATTGTGTACATCTTCCGAGAATTCTTCTTCCACTTCTTCAACCTGTACATCTACATAGGATTGCTTGTTTTCAAGTAAGTCAACATGATTGCCCAGCTTGTTTTATTTTTTAGACTTAGAAGATCAGATTCTTACAGCCTACTAGATCAACTAAAATTGAGTGAGAGTACTTTAGTCTAAAATTGTGCACTAAATTAAAGTAGTAATTTACTGTGGCATGGTGTCTAGGCAACTAATTAACCTTGTTTATTGCATGCTCCACGATCTGCAGAGGTAGAAGACAAATGGTAACAGTCTTATCCGTCTATTGACATCCTTCACGTTCGAGTATGTAGCAGTGATGGAAGCCAGAATAGCCTGTGGATATAGGAGGAAACTGCCCAAGGTAGTGTGTTAAGGAATCGACCTTTACTTAGTCTAGATTTAGAACACTTTTGAATCCCACTCTGCCCAATCAACTAGATATTGATCATTTAAATTTGCACATGCGTTCCTTATATTCGATAACCTTAGGAATACTCTTAACGAAAGTGCTACAACAGTTTCATATGCTTGCGGATTTATCTATAGTTGTAAAAAATAGCAACAGTATGCAATTACGGGGCAGGCTTTAAAAAATACATGTATCAGTTTGGGCTACAATTTGTAATCTGAGTTTGTTACAAAAAGATAAAGTAAGCAGCACCCCACTTCTTGTCATGTTCACTAAAGTGAATGGTGAAAGTAGTAACAAAGTCGGTCGGCAAGATGGCACAAGCAATGGAGCGTGAGGCAGCTATTCAAGAAAGGGCAATAGCTTATGATTCTCAGCAAAAATTGAGAGAAAGCAGTGGATGAGCTCCGGAGACTTCAATTTACTGGCGGTGAAGTTATTGAGGCTGCTACTATATTTGTGAAGCTCCCGAATCAGATGGGAGCGGTATTTGCATTTCTAGAACCATTGAGGAGGGAATACATTGTCAACATGCTCTGTGGTAATTTGTTCCTTTCATTCCTGTTTTTTGTATTTACTATGTATTCCTTTCATTTCTGTTTGCTTCAATTTTCATTCCAATTTTTATAGCATTCTTTCTCAGTTTTGCATTCAATCTGTTTCATGTCTTTTTGTGATATATGAAGCACAAAGAAAAGAGAGAGAGACAAGGTGCCTCAAGACAGAACATGATATGATCCCAGATCAGTATTGGACTGTACATGAATTGGCTAGAATCAAACATTTGATATCTATTTTGGTGCTTGTTTACTTTTGTGCGCTACATAATGCCCCTGTTTGGAACTACATTTTTCAAAGTGATTTTATTGGAATTCAGTGGCCTGCAAAAGCAGCTGTGATGAAAATCGCTCCTGGAAATAAGCTCCGCATTTGGTAACCACTTTTCTTCGCCACATGCTCCTTCGGCGTTCGTCGCCGCCCCGGTGAATGCAGCAAGAAGCCATGACGGAGCTACGGCGTCGAGGCCGGAGTTCACTGCAGTGTGGAGAGCAAACAAGCTTCGCAAGCTCCGTTGCCGACTGCGAGTCTGCGAGTGGGCAAGCAAGGAAGAGGATGGGCGGCCGCAAGATCCGCGGCCACGAGCGTGCAGCTGAGCAGGGAAGAGGATGGGCAGCCGCGAGCTTCGCCGCCGTTGCCGAGCAAGCGAGCAGAGAAGAGGATGGGCGGCAGCGAGCTCTGCCATCGTCTGCGAACGGCCGAGTGAGGAAGAGGATGTGCGACTGCGAGCTCCGTCGCCGTCTGCAAGCGGGCGAGCGGGGAAGAGGATGGGCGGCCACGAGCTCCTCCGCAGTCTGCGAGCGAGTGGTTGCGGTGAGGAGGATGGGCCTCGCCGTCGGCTGCCCACGCTTTCCACTGCTTGGGACGGTGGCTCTAGCAGTGGAAGTGGGGACGGTGGCGGGAGCAGTGGCAAAAAGGTGGCTCCGACTCGGGACGGTGGGGCTCCGGTAGCGGACACGAGGAGGCGGATGCGACGAAGGAGGCATGTTATACTGAAGCACCCTGACCGGCAAATTCCGCGTTCCAGGCTAACGAGGGCGTTGACGAATCAACATGTTTGGCTCCCTTCGACGCTTATTTCCAACAAAAGCGGCTGATAATTGATACCAAACGGGGACAGTAGCATGTCTCCCAAACATGATATTTTGCACTAGATAGTAGTATGAACCATAGTTGGAGAGGCTATATTTTTTATTGATAATGTCTCTGAAAGTCGTTCCCCCCTCTCCCCATTTTAAAGTTGTCTCATCTGTTATACATGTCGTTGGAACAATACTCTTCTGAAATGCCCACGGGATTATCAACCTGATTGCTTGAAGAATTACATGTTATACGGATCAGACCAGCAGGATATTCTTGCATTATATTTCTGAACGCTTGAAGAATTACCTGCTCTACTGATCACACCGGCTTCTTCCATAGGATTATAAACTTATAATGTTCATAATGTTGACTAGTGATACAATGGTTCAATTTGAAAACTATTGTAATGGTTTCTGGATTAATGTTGATCATCGGAGCTTTAATGACCTGTAATGTTGATATTGCGATTCCTGTAATGGTTTTTGGATTAATGTTGATCACAACAGCTTTGTTATATCGGATTACCATGTCAGATTAATGGCCGGTTATCTTCAGCACGTATGTGTATCCTTGTTAATTTCATATGTTTCTGATTGACGTGTCATCTAATGGTGTCAGATTACCATGAGTATTGGCGCCCTATAGATCAGTGTGATTACAATCAAGTTCGAATTCATCTGGACAATAAATTTTTAATTACGTTACAATCTCTCCACCAAACACTGCACCAAACACTATAATGGAATAACAAATTATAAAATTAAACCAAACAAATGTTGTAATATCATACAGTAATTCTAACCAGTCCCGATGCTCGTGTTAACTCTACGATTAAGAAAAAAATATTAACTTAAGAAAATAATATATCAATATTAAAATTTGTAATTTTTTATTCTTCACCATAAATTAGTTTTGTGGATGGCAGCAGCGAGAAGCAATTCACCGGATGACCTGAAATGAATTTGTTTTGTTTTCAATTACATTCTTTAAATTTCATATATTTATTTTAGATAGTTGTATTTTGTTAACTAAGAATAATCCATGTGGGCTGAGAGATTTGGAAGAGCTTGTCACGAGATTTGTAAAAAATATTTTTGAAGAGATTTTATTTATTAGATTTATAAAAAGTATGTACATAGTCTAACCCATTTTGTTAGAGATGTTTTACCGGTGCACATAGAAAAAATTGCTTTTTAAAGACTAGTCTCAATGTCCGAGGCTAATGCTATAGTCTTAAAAAAATTAACTTAAAGAAATAATATATTAATATTAAAATAAATTTATTTTATTTATCAACAACTTTCTTTAATCTTATATATTTGTTTCGGGTAGTTGTGTTTTGTTAATTAACAATGATCTGTGTGGATATGATATGAGAGATTCGGAAGAGCTCGTGATTTATAAAGAGCGTATGTGAAGAAATTTCATTTATCAAATTTGTAAAAAAAATAACTCTGAATGCTTTTTTTTTTTTTGCACATAGTCTAATTTATTTTTGTTTAGGACATTTTATTACTTAAAAAACATTATGCTTTTTTTAAGAGTGGAGATAGAGAATAAAGATTACATGTTACAATTGATATGCAGCGCTGAACAAAACGCCATCTAGTTTAGTTCATTCACTAATTTTCGTCCCTACTCTTATTTTTTGGGACGTAGGGCAGTATCACGGTCGTACCCGGACGGCGCTCGCACCATGGAGTACGCTGCATCTGCCTCTCACGCCCCGGCGGCGGCGCCGGCCGCCGATCCCCCACACGCCCACTACCCCCACCCCTACGCCGGCTACCCTTACCCCTACAGTGCCTACTACCAACCCGCAACGGCCACCGACCCCTCCGCAACCGCCGTTGTTGGCGCCTCATCGTCCTACTATTACCCCGTTGCGCCCTCAGCTCCTCCGTCCGCCGCCGCCGCCTCTTCGTACGAGCACTACTCGGCGTACCAGTACTACGCGCCCACCGCGAGCTCCACGGGGCCAGGCGTGGGCGGGGCGGGCCTGGTGGATTACTACTTCACCACCGGCGAGGCGGCGCACCAGGCCGCGGCCGCGCCGGCGACGTATCAGGGTGCTACGGCAGCGACCGGGAAGGAGCCGGGAAAGCACCTCGGGTTCGATCCCCAGCGTTATGCGCAGGTCAGAACCTCCCTCCTCCCGTTATGATATCATGATCCTTTTTTTTCTTTTCGAATGTGGTGAAATTGGTTGAATTGCGAATATTGCTGTCAGTTCTGAGAGGGCTTTGGTACCAATCATAGTTCTTTGTAAGAACTGGAGGATTATTAACGATTATTTGTGCTTCGAACTCTTGAATTATTGCAATGGCGATAGCTGATGCTATGGAAACTCTAGAATATTTGATTTCTTGCAGATTAATACAATTTTCCTTTATTAACATTCCTCGACTTTATTATGCTTCATACAATTATTGATTACGAAATATTTGCGGCGGAAACTATACTCCTTTGTTCAATGGAAAATGAAGCGACATTGAAATTGCTTTTTCCATTTGTAAGTGAGAAGAGACACTAGGTTGGACTATCGATAGCTTCTAACCAGACCCTGGTTTCAAAAGATGTTTCATAGGACGATAGAAGCGCATCTGGTAAATCGCTTAACCTATCATATATTTCTATTTGTAGATATTTGCTAATCAATCGTTTTTGGTATGAGGTCTGAACTTCAGTCTGGTTATGATCCCATGAAGTGACCGATTTGTCAAGTCCCGTAATCAACTACTGAAGCAATAAGTAGCTTTTTTTTTTTTTGCGACCCAAGCAATAAGTAGCTATGCATTTGATATTCTTGTCTACCTTGTGCATTCAACATTCTCTTTGATTTGCCTCAACGTTTAGCCATTATAACTTTCGTCTCCTTGTCCACTGCAAAGCAGTTCTCATAGATAAACTCACAAAACAATGCTTAGATACATTTTAAATCTGCTGGAATTTCATGAAACCCAACATTATCTGCTAAGCATCTCTCAGTGTAATTCAAATTATAATTTGTCGAGCAATGATTATGTCACCAAATGTGAACATTCGGCCAATTATCGCATAAAAATTTGTACTTCAGAATAACTAGTACATCAGCAGAACCGGAACATAGAAGAGCAAACAGGAAACCAACTTTGGGCCTCCAGTCCTACATGTGGATGCATTTCTGATATCATGAGAACTTTATAACTTTTACATGCAAGGAACCTTATGGCTTGGCTTAAAGTATCAGTGTATAACTAGAAACAAAACTGTTAATCACAATATATTGTTACATCATACCGAGTAACAAGCTCATATTATCACTCTGTAAAAGATCAGAACCATCTCAGTTGGATTGCTTGTGAGAAATCTGCTTTTTATTTGATAGACATTGGAGTAGGAGATGCAAACATCGAATGAAGCAGGTTTTGTAACATATGCACGGTGAATGTATTGCACATCATATTTGCTTATATCACATGAGGAAATTTGATCCAGTGTATCGGTGCATTTGGGAAACTAAAATCGCAATGGAGGGGGCTAGTATCAAAGCACCTTTTGGTCAGTGGTCTTTTGCTTAAATGATATGACAGAGGTGATGCTACACCAATCCCTCTTTTCTGTGATTTTTTTTATCATCATATTCCCAAATAGATTACATTCTATTTGGTTTTTCCATAAGTTAATTGTATCATTTTTTAGTTCATATTGTGCTAAACTACGGATTTGATAGCAGCTATACTGCCTTTATTTATTTTTTTTTGAATTGCCAAGCAGCAATTCTGCTGTTTTACATCACCTAATGCTGTAATGTTTTTTTAGCTAAATGTACTGTGGATCCTTAAATTTTTTTGTATATTATCATCTGGGTGCACAAACTTTTAGGCCCTGTTTGGGATAGCTGGAATTTGTTAAAAAAGTAGCTTATTTTCACAGCTGGTGAAAAGCAGCTGAAAAGTAAGCTGCTTTTTAGTTCATTCTGAGAAGCTGCTGAACTAATAAGCTGCGAAATAAGTTTGTTGTTTCATTTTGGCACAACTTCTGCTTATTTTTGTAATAAGCTAGAAATAAGCTGTGCCAAACAGGGCCTTAAAATGATCATCTAGGTCCAGGAACTATTTAAGATGGACACCTCTGGTCTGCTCGCCTTAATAAAAGAGATTATCTGATATGATGAGTCTAGTGTGGAAAAAGAATTATTGGCTGCATAATTAAAGTAAATTTAATTGCAAACTGACGAATTGTTTCATTCCTACACAACAAAGCTACAAGTTCTACTAACAATGCATGCTGCCGCTAAACAATTTTCACTTCTGAAGGCTGCTTACCTTGCAATCGCTTCCTTCATTATAGTTGGTACCCCTTTTCCACTTTAGACTCACAAAACCTAATCACTTTTGATTAAGGAGTATGGACCCCATGTGACCTACTTAAATAGATGATGGACCATATAGTTGTTTTAAAAGTTTGTGGTCTTAGATGAGAATCGACAACTAGTTTAAGGACTCAGAATGCTTTTCACTCTACTATTTTTTCTCAAATTGATATGATGATTTGAATCTGCTAATGCTCGTACAAAATATTTTATGAATCTATCTGTAATTTGTCACTCAGATAGGGGCGGGGATTTTGTATGCCAATGCTTTGATGTCTGAATCTATAAATAGTTATTTCTGCTGAGACCCATGCAAACCTTACTCTCCTAACTTAAAATCCAATCAATCAGTAGACATGGTTTGGCAAAGGAATCAGTATTGCTGCTGCTCTAACCATGCCCTACACCTCATGGTAGGGTAGCTGTATTGGCTTTTACTTGAGCCCTCTCATGGCCTATGGGCTGGGGCCATCTTACCAACAAGAAAGTAGATGATGGAGGAACTGGAATCATTTAAAAAGTACTCTCAGTGTGAAAAGGCTTGCGGACAAAATCAATCGATTTTGAGAGGTAAGAAAAATCAAGCAAGTATTAAAAGACATGTATGTTGCAAACGCTGACATGAGCAACATGTTATGAGTATTATAGTCAATGGTATACTTGTAATATTAGAGTCTAGGATTTCCCTTCTCTAACCTTGAACCCATCTATTATGAATACAATTCATCTCTCTAACATGGTGCAACAGCCAATTAGATTTAAGGTTCCATATTTTTTCCCTTCCACTCTGCACGCCCCTAGGAGAATTCGTTATCTGGCGGTTCCTCACCGCCGTCACAGGCAGCTCTTCCCTGCGTCGCTTCAACCTCCTGCACGAGCTCTTCACCGATGTTCTTCCCCAGCGTGCTTTCCCTTGGTCTGCTCTCCCTCGGCGAGCCACCCCTGGCCACCGAGTGGATCGCTACCCCCGGATCTGGTCAGTTCCCCTGCTCCTGGCTCCCTCCTGATCTGGCTACTCTGCGCCACCCGGCTCAGCTGTGTTGCGGCCCTAAATTCATCACTTTGGCTCTACTACCCACTATTGTGGCTCGTCCCATGCCATGGGGGGTGACCACCCCCACGCTGTGCCACTGTCCCGCTGCCACCAACTTGGAGCGGCGGCTCGTCCCTGCCAGATGCATGCCTCACGCTCCTCGCTGGCATGTTCTACATGCTGGGCACTGCAGCTATCCGCAGTACTTTTTTTAAGGTGTACAGCAGGGGAAACCCCCTGCTGTGGTAGATATTATTAAGATATAGTTAAAAAATAAGCGTTACATGACGAGGGCAAAAAAAAGGGCCCTCCAAACAACAAAGAAGAAAGAATGCTAACTGTACAAGCTGAGCCAATCAAGAAGGGGGGAGGGGGTACGATTTTCCTCCTCCCAGTGACAAGACTGGAATGACTTCATTATAGAAGGCAGTTTTCCACCCTTGAAACGGCCATCCACAGTACCTTGTTGCAGATCCACATGTACTAAATTCATCCCCCTTCGTCATGAAATCATGAACTTCTTCAGTCGGATCTGCCTGCCAGCGGCTGCACGCCATGAGATGGATGCAATAGTGGCTCTGTTAGTGGTCCATGACTCTTGGCGGCAGCTTTGAATACTTGTACCTGACGCCATCTGCTCTTAAAATAGAACTTGGAGGTTTACCACCAACAATCAGGAATATCTTCAGATTTCCTTCCGCTCGCCACGGCATTTCGTCCTAAGCGTGCCTGCTGTTGCAGTTGTTACTCCTTCCCTTGCATAGCCCATCTAGAGTCCTCTCCTTGGTCTGCTTTTGGATCTACAGCTCATTTGTTTAGATTCCATTTTCTTTGCATTCCATGTAGGCTTAGTCATTGCCTTCCGTTGTGTCCATCATCTTTGTTCCTCTATACCATGAGAGTCCACATATTCCTGTCTATCAGCCACTATCCTTTTTATTAGCCAAACTTATTTGTTTGGTTAATTTCATCTCCGTCTTTGGTATCATTCTGCAATCTAGATCTTCCTGTAGCATTCCTTATCTTCTTTTGTTTGACGGCTTCTGCTAAATGATCTAGGCTGTTGCAGATTCGTTTGTTGGAAAGGAAACCGCAGGATACGAAATCTATCCGATGGTGGTTAGGATATGCCATAGTAGTTAGTTAGCAAAAAGGGAGATCTTTTAGTTACTCCCTCTATCCCAAAATAAGTGTCTTTCTAGATTTTCAAACATCTACCTTTGACCATTCCTCTTATTACAAAAATTTGTGAAAATATTAATTATTATATTATGAAATGATTCATTCTTAGAATACTTTAAGCAAGACTTGTTTGTTTTTGTATTTTTGTAAATTTTTTATATAAGACGAATGGTCAAATGTTGATTTCTTAAAGTAAAAAATGCCACTTATTTTTGGAGGGAGGGAGTACTTAATTTGTTAGTTTTCCTACTTGGATTAGGATTCAGATTAGATAGAACCGGATTTATAAATAATAGCCATCATATTGTAATCATTAATGAGGAAGAAGAGACTAGGTCCTCCTTATGCCGTGGGCATAGCCCTCGGCGTCGTGCCACAACAGGGGCACTCTTTTTGTCATCTTGTCTTCTTTGTAGCATTAGTGATAGCTTTGTCTTGTTATCCCTCACTGCTTGATCAATGACATTCCTTTCATGTCACTGTTATGACTTCACACATGTGCTTCCCTATGCACTTCTTCGGCTTGGCTTGTTGAAATTTCAAGACTCCACTCTACAATGACTTTGAAAAGTTGATTTTGGATGTAATATGTTTAGCTAAGTTTTATTGGTACTTAGTGTTCTCTTCTACAAATGATACGCCTTGCATTTGAGGGGGGGTGTTAAGGGTATTATATTATAGTCAAGGATATACTTGTAATATTGTAGTCTAGGGTTTCCCTTCTTTAGCCTATATATATGTACCCCTTGGCCTTCATTGTACATTGAACCCATCTATAATGAATACAATCCATCTCTGACATCACCAAGTTTTTGGGGAAAAGCTTCAGTGCTGGCCTGTGATATACGTAGAAAGCAAACTGTTCTTAACCATCATGATCAGTGTTAGATTAGATTTATCTTGCAGTTGTCTGCAAATGATTGTACAAAAATGTTCTTTTTGGCTCATTTATATATGACTTCAGCTGTAAGATCTTTTCATTTTTTTAGTTCCCATACTTGCCATATGAATTCCAAAAATAGAAGTTTTTTTTTTTCACAGCACACACTGATTTTCAGTTGATTTACAACTTTAATTGGTCCAAGTAGCATTCCTAATTGTTGGTAGTAAACCTCCAAGTTTACCGCCAACAATCAGGAATGCATTTTTCTTTTGGTGGTCAATATGTAGTTTTTTATGTTTCCACATGTAGTGTGTTAATAAAAGGGAACAATCATTCACACCATGTTTTCAATAATGTTGTTCAGATTGGTTATCCTTCATTGTGTTTGCTTTTCCTTAATATTAATCCGATACAAACAATGCCACTGCAGGCAGCAGCCACTAGAGCCTCCAATGGAATGGCACAATCAATTTCAACCCCAGCCATGCACCATGCTCAATGGAATGCTCATTTTGGGCATCCTCTGCCAAAAAACGTTATGAGGAAAAACACAAAGAAAAAGCCAAAGACTGTGCAACCAGCTCCTTGTGAAGTTTGCAAGATTCAGTGTGATACCCTAGAAGTTCTCTTGATCCATAAGCAGGGGAAGAAACACAAGAAAAATTTGGAGAAGTTACAAGACTCCATCACTCCTAAACCAATAAAGCCTCCAAGTAGCGCCATCGGACAAACTATGCCACCTTCTGCTGCTGATAAGGGTACGGTGCCAGTTGTACAGCCAAAGAAGAAGAAGTGCTCCTCTGCTGCAACCACGGAAGAACTGGAGGTGAAGAAGAGGCGAGTGCTTGAGGCTGGAGCAGCTCAAGGTGAAGTGAAAATATGCAACGTTTGCAATGTTGTTGTCAACAGCCAAAAGGTGTATGAGTTTCACGTAGCTGGGCAGAAGCACCAGGCCATGGTACAGAAACAGAAAGCAATCCAATTTGTGGCCTGATCATTTTTTTTTTCTCTCCCGCTTATTGCTCTCTTGCAGATTCACAACATTCATGTCAAGTGTGTAGTAGCTAGGTAGAGTCCACCTATCCTTTTGTTACCGGTCCTGTACTCGACATCTGTCAAGTGTCGACCCAAGGTTTGTATGTACTTCTCCAAGATGCTTATGAACATGCTCAGATTGCAGATGGATAATTATGATACTCTTGCTAGCTGCCTTTGGTTTTAGGGACAAGACATACAATGATTTCTGCTTAGCTATTTAATCAACAGGTTGCATAGTTCTTTGCTAGAAGTATGCAAACATAATTTTGATATCATTTATAGATCTTGTTTTTTATGAAACATTTTAGATTTGTTGCGTTGAAACAACACATTAAATTAGTCTTACGAAAAAAAGCAGGAAATCAAAGTAGTTAGCATGACTTCTGCTGTCAACCAATTGTTCAATCTATTGCACTCATTGGAATAGTTGCATATGTTCCCACCGAGAATTGCTCGCGCTGTATGTGACTGTTGCATATATTGTGCTTAAAAATATGTTTACGCCAGTCACCAAGTACCTTTAGATCCTTTTGTTTGGGTTGTAGCTTTTGAGCTTTTTGAAAAACTAGTTGGTGGTCACATGAAAAGTTGGTTATTAGCTTTTTCAATATATACTTGACTTATTTGCGTATTAAAAGTTAGAAAAGCAATTTTAGATTACCTTTTCAGCTTGAGTTAATTTTCTCAAAAGCTAGATTTTTAGAACCCTGGTTGTTCAGCTTTTGAGTTTTTAGCTTTTCAACCAACTTAAAAAGATAATATGATATTCTCGCCTTCGATTTTATAGAGATTTGTCCTAGTTAACTTTATTAAAGGTCAAGCGATGTTGGCTAGGCTTTCCTAGTGTAAGGGCACTTCCAATGGAATATTAATGATAGTTTCTATCTTTTGTTAATTATTTTGATAACTACTGATTTTTCTATTTTCTTATGTGACAAAAAAATCATTTTCTATTTTCTTGCATGCTCTATAAAGATAGGTTTGTTCAGTTCTGGCAAGAATATACGTAGCCTTCTTGAACATATCGATGCTACTAGTCACTTTGTCAGAGAAAACGTTGCCACAAGTCCATTTTATTCCCTCTCATCCAAAGTCAAATAAACTTTTAAACTATGATTTGGTTTTTTTTTCCTCACCTTTGATATAATTTATCTTTTTTTTCTCAATACACAAATATAATCTTCAAACTTTATAAGATGATAAAGCACATCATAATACATGATAAAAAATAATTATATATTTTTATCATTATTTTTATAAAAAAAGCTATTTACTAATAAATTAATCTTTGAAATACAAAACTATATGCAAAATAATGGTAAAAAAATTCAAGATGTATTTTTTTAATTTGTGTTATAATGTTCTTTATCACCTCATAAAGTTTCATTTTAAGATTACACTTGTACAGAGAATTAAAAAAAGGAAAATTGCAAGAGAGAGTAAGTTGACTGAAAATCACATTTTAACAGGGTATGAACTAAAATATAGCTTAGAGGTTATTTGAACTTTAACTTGCACTTGAGTGAAGTAAATTGAATTTTATTAAAAAAATCAAACAGTTTAGCTCTCTGGGTTATTCTGAGCTACTAGTAACAATGGACAGTGACATTGCAAGCATGTTGCAGCGGGGATGACTTCCTTGTTTTGCTTCATATTATTGGAACAAAGGAACAGAAGCATAAGAAGAAAACGTGAAAAAAGAATAAAATCATTACGCAGTACAGAGGAATTATTAATGTGCATTATCCAACACTAGTCTCAATATCCATACTAATGCTACAATCTAAAAAAAAATATTAACTTAAAAAATAATATATTAATATTAAAATGAATTTATTTTATTTTCTAACAACTTTGTTTGGATCTCATATATTTGTTTCAGGTAGTTATGTTTTGTTAACTAATGAGCCCAAGGTTTGAGAAATCCACAAGAGCTCATCCGTTAGATTTGCAAATGGTGTCTGTGAAGAGATTTTATCTATCAGATTTGTAAAAAATGATAACTCTGAGTATATTTTCCATATATACGTAGTGTGATCCATCTCTTGGTGACCTTTTATTGTGTGTACATAGAAAAGAAAATTTGTGCTTTTTAAAAGTAGAGATTAACAATAATCTAAACTTGCTACTAGTGACCATACGTGAAATAACCATCAGTCTAGTTGTTGAGAAGCCTCAGTAGCACCTCTCAATTACTAGGTTGGACTCCCTCTATAGGAGTGAATTTAAGGATGAGTAAAAAAAATTCTCTCATTAGTCTCACATCAAAATAAAGGTCTCAAGGCCCAACCTAAGTCGTTGGTTGTTTTCACACGTACCGCTGTATAAGAGCAACCACAATGTAGTATAAAAGTGGTCCATAAAGAATAAAAAATTGCTATGAATACGAATAATCATTGTGAAGTTAAGTTCATTGGGAGTCCATAACAAAAGCTACTCATAAGCTTGCGGACTACCTGGAATGAAAAATTATTTTTCTTTCACCCTTGCACTATAGCACAAGTTTCAAGAACCAATCTGAACTATTTTCTAATATTTTCTTATGTCGTATGTTTATTGCACACATTGTGAAGCTGTACATAACTAAGAACTGATGATAATAGGTCTCACCTAATAGACTACATGGTTACCTAAGAGTTAGGCGGAGGTTCAGGAGTTTTTTTTTTGAACCGTGTGAGAAGATATTTTTCTTAATGCAATATAATACTACAGTGGTTGTCTTATCTTTTGCAGGTTGTGTTTTTACCAGCGATCTATATCACAAACACAACTTAGTCTTTAATAAAAGGAAAAAGTCCATTTTGCTCCCCTAAACAATTCACTTTATTCACTTAACTCCCTAAACAAAATTTTAGCTCACTTTACTCCCTCAAACTATTTATATTAGTGCAATTTACCCCCTTATGCAATTTATCTTTTTTATTTCTCTTTGTACAATTTGAATTTGAAGCTCAAATTTTTCATGTGGCAGAAGATGTCAATCCCTGTGTTAAAAAATTTAGACTATATTTTTTAAAATAATATTCATAGTTTAATAGCATCTAATAGTATCTTAACAACCTGCATATAAAAATGCATATAATAGTATCATAAAAAATTATAACATATTTTCTTAATGTTGAGGCTATTATAATTTACCTTTATACAAAGTTTGAGCTTCAATTCAAATTCTACAAAGAGAAACAAAAAATATAAATTGCATAAGGGCGTAGATTGCATTAATTTGAATAGTTTTAGGGAGTAAAGTGAGCCAAGATTTTGTTTAGAGGGGATAAATGGACAAAGTGAATTGTTTAGGGGAGTAAACACAGGAATGTGAACACATATGATTAGTAAGAGAAATTATTTTCCACAGCCATACATATTCATAACTGAAGCTTCATTAACCGAAATTGATTCCCAAGCTCGGAAATGAAAATTGGTACCTTAGAGAAAATAGCAGCTGCGAAGTTGGAACATGCATAGGGGAGCCGATGTGGTGTGCGGCCAGCTGCTCAATGGCACCTGCTGGAAGGCGGTGCGGCTCACGTGCAAAAAGTGGTGTGGTGTCGTGTGAGATATGATGTGGGACACCCCTGTGGTGGGTAGGAGAATGGGCATGCTGAGACGATAAGCGGATGTTTTCAACATCACCTGCAGTTAGATGTTATCTGAGAGCTGTTGGATTTGACAGATCAACGGCTCAGATCTACTCCGATCCGAACCTACGAGTTTTGTTTGCAGAGGGCCTATTTGTCATAGATCTATTTTTCACCACCTGACTACAAATGATGCTAACTTTTTTTTCATGCAGGATGGCACGCTCTCAAATGATCGAGGGCGGGAGGCGGGAAGTCACAGTTGCGTAGGAAAGGAAACATCACGAGGAGGATGCAGATAGGGCGCGGATCCGACCCTTCGCGATGGAAAGGAAACCAGGTTTCTCTATCGTTATTTCGCTGGTTTCTTTGCACATTGACCTTCTACACACTCTCTCTCTCTCGTTATATTTTATATATATATATATATATATATATATATATATATATTCTATAACTGACTACAAAATAACAATTTTGTAGGCAGATCCATCCTGCACCAGATAGACCCACCCGCAACAAGTCCTTCCCCGATATACCGGTTTGGCCGTTGACTAAAGATCCGTACCAGTTGTACAGGCATCAATCGACCGAGCAGTTGGTCATTCGATGTTGGAGTTACAGGCGTCAAGACTTTCAATATGGACGTCAAGACTTAGTTAATTCAGACCCCGACAAAACCGAAAGTTTCAGTTTTCACAGATTTTTTGAAACACTTTCAAATTTGATTACTTGCCGATTTGTTGGAGTCACCGGCTCACCACGGAGATAGACCACCCCACCTCTATAAAAAGAAGGCTCACGACCGATTGATAGGATCCCAATCGAACTTATCAATTTACTTCATATGTTTTGACTCTCCAAACTCTAGCCTCTCTCTCAACCCCGTTTCTCTTCTTCTCCTATCCCGGTGGCGGTGAAGAGGTTTAACTGGCCTGACTGAGCCTAGAACAACTCTAGGAAGTCTTCCTCTATACAAGGTCCCTCCCGAACGTCGATAACCAGGTGCTGCTGTGAACCAGACAAAACCAGAACTTCTGGTTTGTCGTACCAGAACTTTTGATTTTCGTGATCTCACCGTTTTGCTTCTGCACATGGACATGCGCGCTTATGTTGGCTCGATCCGAGCGTTAACACACTTTTTGACGACTCCGCTGGGGACGAAAGATACGGGTTTCATCAAACCGAATCGTCGTTTCCATAACATGTCTTCCGAGATCTCGCCATCAAACATCGTCATACCGTCATTAGAGGAGCTTCCCAAGGAGGCCCGCAAGGCGTTACTAGAGCGCCAAATGGCCCTCGAGGAGCAGTACAAGGCACGGAAAGATTAGGAGCTTCGCGAGTACTTAGCATGCTTCAAGAAGGATCGCCAAGGGGTGATCTCTCAAGTCAGAGATGCCGTTCTTCCGGCCGTCCACGACGATGCAGCCACGGATGCTGCCAAGTTGAGCACTTCTGCTTACCCCGCTGTCACCTTTGAGGACCTTTCACACTGCTTTTCCGACATAAAAAAGGTCTTAGCTAATGATATGCAACACATGATTCAAGAAAACGTGTCTAAAACATTGAAAAGCATTGGTGTTGCATCATCTACTTCTCATGTTGCGCATGTAGATCCATCTCCTAGTTCATCGGTGCCAAATGCATCTAGCATAGAACAACCATTGTATGGCATGCCATTGAACTCCTTTAATGGGCAATCTTGTTTTTCATCTCATGTGCAAACTAATGCAATGGTAGTACCACCCGCTAACATAAAGCCAATTAACACCATCCCCAATCCGGCTAGTAGCCGATTGAATGAATTGGCTAACTTTTTTCCTCCATATCGTGCCGTAGCGTATAGCACTCCACCTATCCTACCTTCCGGTACTAGTGTTCCTCATGGTTCTATACCCAATGAACAATTTAATACCATGAGAGCGAACATGAACCCCTCACTACAATGCACACCTCGTAGGGCGCCTATAACTAATATGGAGGAATGCATTGCTTTCATTAAAGAGGACTTAGGCAAACAATTTTGAGAAATGCTAGGAGTAGACATCAAGGGGAGAGACCAAATTTATCAAAAACCATACCCCTCATACTTTGATTCGGTCCTATACCCTATGGGATGGCATGTTCCTGATTTTGTAAAATTTAATAGTGAGGATAGTAAAACCACTTGGGAGCACGTAAGCCAATACATTGCTCAATTAGGAGAGGCGGGTTCTATTGATGCTTTAAAGGTGCGCTTATTTTCTTTGTCACTCACCGGAACCGCCTTTTCATGGTTTTCATCTTTAGCCTCAGGTTCTATTTTCACATGGGAATCATTAGAGCGTAAATTTCATGATTATTTTTACACCGGGGATAATGACTTGAAATTGTCGCATTTGACTTCAGTTAGGCAAGGTAGGGATGAATCCGCTGCTGATTTTATCCGTAGATTTAGAGATGTAAAAAACCGATGTTTCAATTTGACGATCTCGGAAAAAGACCTAGCTGATCATGCTTTTAATGGTTTGCGGTCTCACCTTAGAGAAAAGTTGGAGGGACATGATTTTCTCACTCTCACCCACCTCCAACAAAGAGCTTCGGCCCAAGAAGGTCGAAGCAAAGAATTAAAACATGACCACAAACCACGTCATAATATGCATGTCATAGAATATGATTCGGAGAGCACCGATGATGAGTCCAATGACATGCTTGCTGCTGAATTTGCTTGGCCATCAAAGACCAAGTCTCTTGCTTGTGATTCCCTCAAACCGATTCATAAGAATCGGAAAGACGATGTAAAGTACACTTTTGATGTAGCTAAATGTGATAAGATATTTGATGAGTTATACAGAGGTGGTTACATTAAGATTGCTTACACTTTGCCTCCGGCGGAAGAATTAAAACGAAAGGCATATTGCAAATGGCACAACTCTTATTCTTATGCTACTAATAATTGTAACATTTTTCGTCGACAGGTCCAATTGGCTCTTAATGAGGGACGATTGAGTCTCAAAGAGGTGCAAGTGGACAAGCACCTTTTCCCGGTGAACACCCTGGACATCGATACCAAAGTGTTGATTCAGCCAAACAAAGCCGATACAACACGAGGAAAAAATGTGATCTTGGGTGAAGAAAGACCTCTCCCGGCGGGAGAGAAAATTATTCTAAGGAAGGTTGCATTGGAAAAATCCCCCGATGGCAGAGAGTCCATCAAAATCACCACAAGTGGCTCTGCATCTGGGGGCAAATAAAAAAGAGCGAAGAAACGGTTGTTGCTGCTGGCTAGGAAAAACCGAAACTTTCATTTTCCCAAACCGAAACTTCCGGTTTACCCCAAAAAGCCAGCATGATCAAGACAAAGAATCCTGAGGTGAGCTAGTGGAAGGTGAACCAAGGGAAGGCCGTAGACAGGAAGAAGGAGCCCAAGAGCACCTTTGACCGAAACTTCATGTTTCTCTTGAAAAGCCAGTTTCTCCCCCAAGACAAGAGTGGCATATTAGAAGTGAAGGGGAGAGTAGCAAGCATATTCTTGAGGTCCCTGGAGATCAACGGGTAACATCTGGTGATGTCATTAAAATTGGCATGATCGATCTTAAAATAGTGGGTTTGATGGGCCGATCAAGATAAGAGATCCGGTCCAAAATGAAAATGTTCCACCACCTTCTGAAAATGTGAGAGGACCTACTCAATACACCCAGCCGAGGTGGAGTCCCTCAGGTGTTACCCGCACTTAAAAGAGAAAGCTTCAAAGGTTGCGCCTCCGAGAGAAAAAGGAGCTGGAGTTAGAAGAAATGAGGGATGAGGCTTTCAATGACGTCAAACCTATGATGCCTTAGGATAAGCAGTGAAAGATGAAGGGCAAGGCCGAAATTCTGGAGGAGCCGAAGATCTTAACTTCGGAGCCTGAAAAATCGGCTCTGCCAAAATCAGATGTTCCAGTTTCAGAACCGAAAGTTTCGGTTTCTGCTGATTCTGTGCAGACCGAGGATTCTACTGCTCCTTCTTCGACTGGTGATGTTGACATGGTGGACTTCGACGACGATGACCTTCAGGGCTACAAGCCTATGCCGCCCCGAGATGGTATGGAAATTAATACTCTTTGTTTATCTCTTTCTATTTACTCTCTCGTTGAAGAAGAAGAGCTCATGGCACAATTTGACTTCGGGCCGAAGAACGCAGTCTTCAAAAAGCCCAGAGAATTGGATAACCATCTGAAACTCCTCTATGTTAAGTGTCATATCGACGGCACACTGATTTCTCACATGCTTGTGGATGGCGGTGCCATTGTTAATCTAATGTCATATTCTTTGTTCAAGAAGTTAGGTAAGGCCGATGACGAGCTCATCTGGACCAACATGACTTTGAACGGTGTGGGAGGAGGAGATCCTATTGAGGCTAAAGGAGTCGTTTCTGTGGAGCTCACCGTTGGGAGCAAGACCATAGCCACCGCTTTTTTTGTCATCGATGTGCGTGGTGGCTATAGCTTGATTTTAGGGTGTGATTGAATTCATGCCAACAAGTGTGTCCCCTCCACACTTCATCATTTCTTAATCCAATGGGTTGATGATGATGTGGAAGTTGTTCAAGCGGATGCATCGGCTTGTATTGCTACTGATTTATGTTCTTTACCCCATGATACCGTCAAGTGCTTGACCGGCTTAGACTTGACGGATTATGATTTTTTTAATGTCACTAGGGATGGTTTTGTACCAGTCAATGTAAAACCGATGAAAAATCGGCTCAACCATATAATGTGATTTGATGGAGTCCAATCTTCAATGGTTACAAAAGAGAGTGGAACACTATTGGTCCAATGCGAACGATATGTGCGAAGCTATCGAGGAAATAGAAGATATGGACAACTTAGGACAAGGATTCACATTAGCTGATCCTCTTCAAGAGGTAAATCTTGACAGCGATGATAATCCGAGACCAACTTATATAAATAAAAATCTGAAAGCCGATTATAAGGTGAAGCTAATCGGTTTACTAAAAGAATATGTGGGCTGTTTTGCATGGTCTTATAATGAAATGCTCGAGTTGAGCTGTGAATTAGTTGAACATCGGCTTCTGATAAAATCTGGTTTTAGACCTTTTAAGTAACCGATGAGGAGGATTAACCTAAATATGCATGATCGGATTAAATAAGAAATTAACCGATTACTTGATATAAAATTCATAAGACCTTGCAGGTATGTGGAGTGGATATCCAACATCGTGCCGATGGAAAAGAAGAACATCGGTAAGATTAGAGTTTGCATTGATTTTAAAAATTTAAATAGAGCCACTCTTAAAGATGAATATCCTATGCCCATAGCTGATATGTTGATTAATGACGCTTTCGGCCATAGAGTTATTAGCTTTCTTGATGGTAATGTGTGATACAACCAAATCTTCATAGCTGAAGAGGATATGTCTAAAACTACTTTTAGATGTCTCGGTTTTATAGGATTTTTTGAGTGAGTTGTTATGACTTTTGGATTAAAGAATGCGGGTGCCACATATCAAAGAGTCATGAACTTTATCTTTTATAATTTACTTGGTGTTATCATGGAGATTTACATAGATGATGTGGTGATCAAATCAACCGCTTTAGACTCTCACTTGACCGATTTGCAATTTGCCTTGGATCGAACACGTCGTTTTGGTTTGAAAATGAATCCACATAAGTGTGCTTTTGATGTATCGGCCGGAAAGTTTTTAGGCTTCATAATTAATGAAAAGGGCATAGAGGTAGATCCTAAAAAGATAGAGCCAATTAGGAACGTGTAAGCGCCTACTTGTAAGAGAGAGTTGCAAAGCTTCTTAGGAAAAGTGAATTACTTAAGGCGATTCATTTATAACTTGTCGGGGAAGATTAATGCATTTACTCCTATTGTTAGTCTAAATAATGAAGCCGAATTTACTTGGGGAGGGGGGCAAAACAGCAAGAAGCGTTTGATAAGATCAAGGAAAACTTGTCTTCGCCGCGGGTCCTTAGGGCGTTCAAGAGTGAGGTTCCTTTTCGCCTCCATGTTGCCGCGGAGGATAAGGTGATTGGTGCTATTTTGACACAAGAAGCCGAAGGGAAGGAGTGTGTGGTCGCCTATGTGAGCCAGAGATTGGTGGACGCTGAAACAAGTTACACTTTCATTGAGAAATTATGTTTTTCCTTATACTATGCTTGCACAAAGTTGAGACATTATTTATTATCTAGCACTTGTGTAGTGACATGTCAAACCGATGTCATTAAGCATATGTTGCATCAACCGATATCTAGTGGGAGACTCGGTAAATAGGCATATGCTTTAATCGAGTATGATTTGGCCTATGAGTCATTAAAATCTATGAAAGGCCAAATTGTTGCTGATTTTATTGTTGAGCATCAGATTGATTTAGACCACGATCTAGATATGAATTACTTAGCGTTTGCCCCTTGGAAAATCTATTTTGATGCATCGGTTTGCAAAGAAGATCATGGTATAGGGGTGGTGCTGGTTTCTCCTCATAATGCATATTTTGAATTTGTAAACCGATTAGATTATATTTGCACCAACAATCGGGCCGAGTATGAAGCATTGTTATTCGGCTTGAAAATGCTAGAATCCATGGGGGTGAAGCAGGTGGAAGCATTTGGTGACTCATTGTTAGTGGTACAACAAGTTGCTGGAGTTTTTCAATGTTTAGATGGGTCATTGAATGCTTGCCTAGATAGATGCCTAAATATTATTAAGAACATGGAGGATATTCATATACATCATATCCCTAAGCAAGAAAATGCTAGAGCTAATGATTTGGCACTACAAGCATCTGGTTACAACATTAGTAGAGGGAGATTTGCTATTCCTGAGGAACCGATGATCAAAAAGTACAAAACCAAAGTTTTGAAAAAACCGAAAGTTCCAGTTTCTGGTTCTAGAAGTCCCAGTTTTCTCTGTGTTGAACCTGGAACGCTTGAAAAACCAAAAGTTTTGGTTGCTGATTCCGGAAGTTCTGGTTTTCACAGAAAGTCTAAAAATTCGGCTATTGACATTTTCAACCATGAAAAGGCCGAATTAATGGATTGGAGGACTCCTATAATCGATTATCTTACTAATTCAGGACAGAGAGTTGATAGAAAGGTTCGGCACATGGCTTTTAAATATGTCATGATCAACAATAACATGTATCGCCGAACAGGAGACAATTTGCTTTTGAAGTGTCTAGGTGATGATGAAGCCAAGGTGGTCATGGGTGAAGTTCATAAAGGCATTTGTGGTATGCATCAATCGGCTCCGCGGATGAAGTGGTTATTAAGGAGGACCGGATTTTAATGGCCAACAATGATTGCCGATTGCTTTCACAACCACAAAGTATGGAGTGTCAGAAGTTTGAGAATATACAGATGGCACCCGCCGCTGCAATGAATCCTATCATCAAGCTGTGGCTATTCCGAGGATGGGCCTCGGACTTCGTGGGTCAAATACATCCTCTCTCTTCGAAAGGACATCGCTTCATGTTGATCGCCACAGATTACTTCACCAAATGAACCGAAACGGTGCACTCAAGAATATGACACATCAAGAGGTAATAAGATTCATCACCGAGCATATCATACATAGATTCGGCATTCCACAAACTTTGGCCACGGATCAAGGTATTTCTTTTGTTTTCAGTCAAGTGCGTTAGTTTACCGAATCCTATGGAATCAAATTGCTAAATTCATCTCCATACTATGCTCAGGCTAACGGGCAAGCCGAGTCTAGTAACAAAACTTTAATCAAGCTCATCAAAAAGAAAATAGAAGATAACCCTAAGAGATGGCATGAGATCTTGTCGAAGGCTTTGTGGGCTCATCGCATTTCTAGACATGGAGCCACTAAGGTTACACCTTATGAACTTATTTACGGACAAGAGGCCATTTTACCCATTGAGGTAAATCTGGATGCTTTTAGGATAGCCAAACAAAATGAATTGTCTATAGATGAGTATCATGATTTGATGATAGATAATATTGATGAGGTGACCAGCAAGAGATTATAAGCTTTAAAAGCCATAGAGAAAGACAAAGCCCGGGTTGCTAGAGCTTACAATAAGAAAGTAAATGCTAAAACTTTTCAATTGGGAGAATTAGTTTAGAAAACAATTCTGCCCATTGGTTCTAGGAGCAACAGATTTGGGAAATGGTCTCCGAGTTGGGAGGGACTATATAGGATAGTAAAGATCATAGCCGGAAACGCTTACATGGTTGAAACTTTGCAAGGGAGCTGCTTACCAAGAGCTTTGAATGGTAGATACTTGAAGAAATACTACCGGAGCGTGTGGCAACACGCTTGAAGAGTACAGGCCGATATTTTCAAATATCATTGCCTAAGCGACATTATAGCTGGTGTGTTTATCAAAACCATCGTCCTTAGGCATTTTTCGGTTAATAATATGTTTTATGGTATACACGTTTTACCAAAAAACATGGGGGCATATATTGATAACTGAAAATTGCACTCACAGAAAAACGGGAAGTTCCGGTATGCCGAACTGGAAGTTTTGGTTTTGACAGAAACCACAACCAAAGTTTCTGGCACCTCACCAGAGTCTCCGGCAAGCCCTCTTAGGTTTCCATCTCACGGAGCACCGGAGTGTCTGGTACAATGTCGGAGTCTTCGACAAGCGCTCTCGGTGCCTGAGGGACAAATCGGAACTTGTGGTTTGCCAAACCGGAACTTCCGATTTTCGCGATCTCGCCGTTCTGCTTCTGCACACGGACGTGCGCGCGTGTGTTGGCCCGATTCGAGCGTCAACACAGTGAAATTCTTCTCATTAAAAAAAAATAAAGAAAATGATCTTCTGGTGCTTTAAAAATGTAATTAGAAGTGAGAAAAAATTTGTTGGGAGGGGAGAAAAATATATTAAAAAGTGAACAAATTATGTTGGGAAGAGAGAAGAGTAATTTGGAAGTGAGATATGCATCCAGGGAAGAGAGAAAAGTATAATGGAAAGTGAGAAAAGTATGTAGTAAAGAGAGAAAATTATATTGGTAAGTGAGAAAGGTGTGTTGAAAAGTGAGAAAAGTGATTGGAAAGTAAGAAAGCCGTGTTGAGAAGAGAGAAAAATATATTAAGAAGTGAGAAAGGTATGTTAGGGAAAGAGAAAAATGATTGGGAAGTAAGAAAGATGTGTTAGTAAGAGAAAAAGTTATGTTGAGAAGTGACAAAGTTATGTCGGAAAATTTTCAGTTTCTCAATCACTTTTCTCTCTTCTCTCACTCCCCATCATAGATTTCTTTCCATCACTTTTCTCTCTTCCAACATATCTTTTTCACTTCCCAACCCATATTTCTCACTTTCTATTCATTTTTTTCACTTCCCAAAACAACTTTTTTGCTTCTAATACACTTCTCTCTTCCCAATACATATTTCTCACCTTCCAATCACTTTTCTCTCTTCTCAAAACACATTTATGACTTTTCAATATACTTTTCTCTCTTCTAGCATATACTTTTCGCTTCCCAATTAATTTTATCTCTTCTCAACATAATTTTCTCAACTCTAAATATAATTTTTATAGTTTGGATAGTTTCATATATTTTTTTCTGTTAAAATGTTGCATGATTTTTTAAACACCCGAAGATGATTTTTTATTTTAAATAAGAAAAGAAGGCTGTCAACCAACGGTGCGGACGGTTCGATATGTGCCACGGAATCCAACTTCGTATCCTGATCCATTTTTGGCACGGTCCAGATCTCCTCTTCCAATTCACGTCCTGCGCCACCACAGTGGCGTCCCACCGTCCATCAACAACTCCCCACGATTTTTGGTGTGATCCATATCCTGCAGAACCTCCAATCCTCGTAATCGTCCTCCACCCATCCGAACCTCCCTCGATGAAGGAAGCGATTCGCGAGAGCATGTCGCTCCTCCTGACAGCATCATCCGCCTCGATGAGCAAGGCATGTCCGATGGCTCATCATTGATGTCATGGGGCTGTAAGGTCCACGTATCTCACCTCCTGGCTTCTCGCAGCTATCAGCCACCTATGAGCCCGTGCGGAAGCGCACCAACACACCACTGTCGCCGCCTCAGAAACCAGATGACTCCATGCCACAGGCCCAGAGGGCACGCTGCTTCTCGGTTTCAAGAGAGCCGACCCTAGCCCCGACGCCGAGCATGCCTCTGTAGTTGTGTCCCTGGCACATTGCCGTTCCATAAAAAGGAGAAAGTGCTCGTGACCTGCTCTCACCGCATCAGGTACAGGTTGGCCACCAAGATTCAGAGCCAAGTGCATTAGTGTGAAGTTTTCAGTTTTGTGTTGCGTAATGCGAGGGTTGAACTGGATTGACATTATATGTATTTCAGTATTTTTCTGTCATCTAACAAACCTGTTTGAGAAAATTATGTAGAGAAATACATTTGGGAACCAGAATGCTACTGCGGAAGATATGGACTGGAGCAGCTCAATGCGGAGTTGAATTATGTCCTTGATTAAAGTAAGAGTTGTCAGTCTCAAAGTTCTGCAGAACTCCATCCTTGAAATGAACGACATTGATCACCCGTGAATTTTGCCCATTCATGTACATTTCTTCATTGTATCCTACCCATCTTTTATCAAGTTTTCTAACCTCTGTTATTTACTTTTCTCAGATTAAGTAAAAAAGAAATCAGTTCCTCCCTCCGTTCCTAAATTATTGTCGCAATTGACTTGTAATATCAACTTTATTATTTGTCTTATTCAAAAATTAATTCAAATGTGTAAAATTATAAATAATGAGCCAAATAACTTTAATGATAAAGAAAATTATAACAAAATATATGATATTTATAAAAAAAAAATTGAATATGACGAATAGTCAAAGTTGATGTTAGAAGTTAACGGTGACAACAATTTAAGAAAGGAGGGGAGTACATAGAAATGCTTCACTTGTGGCAAGTTTCTTTGCTAGCCCTTATGAATGGTGGGATAACCATAAGTCAAACCCCATGTCATCAGCCCTGAATTTCAAACACAAGGATTCGACCTGAAAAAGGAGCGGTTTTCTGAACCGCTCCTTTAACCTGTGATTCCTTGCGTAAAAAATGGGTTCGAGAATCGATCTCCGCCTCTAATTTTCCATGAGAATCACTAACCCGCAGATTAGTTCGAACCATTTGAGTAGTATTCACAATTCAATAGCTAGAGACGGCACCGCTATCTCGCATGGTGGTTGCATCGTGCAGCAATTACTAACATTTTGCTAATTACGTTATTAACAGCAAATCCAATGAAATTAAGGAGTCAAAGCATTCACGGTAAATGAAATGGCCTAGGCGCTTAGCTAATGAAACTTTGCGGAACAATTTTGCAAAAAATTTAATTATAAAACTAAAAAAATAATTAAAATACGGAAAGAATTCTCAAATAAAAATGGAAAGAATACATCTTTCATGATTAAAAAAGGGGAATACCAAAAAAAAACATAGCAATGAACTCCATCAAGAATCGGAGGCTCATACATCACAATCTGGATCCATTTATCTGCCCAGGCAAAAAATGATGCCCACCTCTGATGCGGGGGCTTGTCCCATCTTCTCATTGTGGATCTGGGATAGTTTGACTCGTGCAACCTGAAGAATCGATGGCTCCAAAAACTGCTCGAGCAGCCACCTGTGACAAAAGATTTCGCCCAACCACACGCTTTGGTCGATGCCTAACCTGAACCACGCAAGGTAGAGGCAATACTCTTGCAAATCACAAGGAAACACAAGAACAAATGGTAGAGAAACACTCCTAATCTCAAGGGGGCAGCTACGGCACAACCCTAAGGACAAGAGCACTTGGCTTTTCTCTATTTTCTGAGTTTAATTCGTGGTTCCCTTTTTCAGCAAGGGTTCAAGTTCCATTTATACCAGGAACACCCCTTCTAGTTTGGCCCAGCCTTCTCTAATTCGTTCAGCCTGAAAACTCGTGGGCCTAAAGCAGTCTCCACTAAAATGTGCATAACTCTCTCCACACAGCTTCAATGAACGTGCCTTCTGTTACGTATGAATGTAGACTTTCAAAGCTTTTCATCCATATATAAAACTTGGGGTGAAACCACCTAAAATAATACAGAAGGCGCCGTGAACTTGGAGGTTAGAACCTGGTTGGGATTTTTTCTCATTTCTCTCATTTCAGATTTGGTGGCTACCACGACCATACTCTTCCTCTCATGCTCTCTTTTTCCACTCATGTTTGGCCTGTGTCTCTCACTCACCGATTTGTGGACAACACTAGTGTTTCTCCTTTCTTTCTCACTCTCACTCATTTTCTTTTGCACGTTGCCTACTATGATTTGAGTGGGAGTCATGGGCAGCATCTTAACACCTTTCCCTTGCCACTTGAAAGCTGTGTTGGCATGGCCATCATGTATAGCATGCCCATCAAATTGCCACGGCCTTCCCAACAGCAAGTGACAAACTGTCATGGGCAAAAAAACACTCAACAGTGTCGGTGTAGTCATGTATACTGAAAGTAACCCTCACCATATGTTGCACCGTAACATCTCCACAATCATTGAACCATTGCACATGATAAGGGTGAGGATGTTTTATCATGGTCAGCCCCAATTTCTCACACATTTCTTTGCTAGCAAGGTTGTGGCACCTACCACCATCCATTATCAGCTTGATCAACTTGTCATTTACCTTTGCTTGGGTCTGAAATAAATTGAACCTCTGGGACTTCTCTTCATCTTTGCCCTGAACACTTAGTGCTTTGGTGACAACAATAGTGTTAGCAGCCTCAAAGGTGTAGTTCTTGTACTCACCATCCTCAAATTCTTGTGCATCATCAAACTTTTTTTTTTGCAAGGAGTTCACACTCATGTTCACTAGCAGAATCATATTCTCCTCGCTCCATAACAATCACTACTCGATTGTTAGGACAATCCTTGAGGACATGGCCTCGGCCTAAGCACTTAAAGTATTGAATCCCACTACTCCTGGAGCTGGAACTTGATAGAGCAAGAGTCTTTGATGATGTTGGCCTAGCAGATTTCTCTGTGTTTGGTAATGTATTTGATTTCCAGCAGGGGTGAAATGAATATTAGAGTTAGAGCTTGAACCAGATGAAAACATGCCTCGTCCCAAATCAAACCTGGATGCTTTTTGAGCACTTGATGATGCCTTTGAGCTGAATGTTGATTGCTTCATTGGTTTAGCACCTTCATTCAATTGCCTTTCAGCCTTTTGTGCAATGTGCACTAACTCCACTACATTGTTGTAGGTCTAAAATTCAGCAACACATTTGATAGGCTGGTTAAGGCCGGAGAGAAAATGTGCTATGGACTGCTCTTCATCCTCATGTACATGTGCTCTAATCATGGCCTGCTCCATCTCTTTATAGTATTCTTGCACAGATTTGCTTCTTTGCTTCAGGTTCTGCAGCTTGTCAAAGAGATCATGTTTATAATGTTTTCTAACGAAACGAACCCTCATTTCCCTCTTCATGTCAGCCCATGTTGCCACTAGTAACTCGCCATTTTTTTCTCTTTGATTCTAGATTTGTTCCCACCAAATAAGAGCATATCCATCAAAGTCAAGTGCAGCCATATGCACCTTCGTTTCCTCCAAATAATTATGCACTCGAAAAATCTTCTGAACCTTCAACTCCCATGTGTGAGATATGCATCGGGATCAGATGTGCCTTCAAATTTGGGCATGCTGAATTTCAGCTTCTCAAACTTCTCTTCATTGACCTAATCATTGATGATATTACAATGACGCTGAAAGTTGTCATTGCGATGCAACCTAAAAGTTGCAGCACCTTCTCCACGTCCACGGCCTCTTCCATGGCCAAAGACATCACCACCCCTTCCTCCTCCACGCCCTTGCCCATAGGCATTCTTTCTTCTTTGCTCTTCCTGCTGCAACCGGGCTGCATACTCCTCATCGGTCTCATCTAGCTTTTCTTCTTGAGTACCCGCAGCACCACTCACTTTCATGGCCTTCACAACCTCAGCAACCATGCTTGCTTGGATTGAGTTCATGTTCTCGATGAGTTGTGTATTGAAGTCTTGCACTAGCTTCTGTAGTTGCTCTTGTGTGACATAACCTGTTTGCTCTTCTCCTTCTCCACCTACCATTGTTAGTGGACTAAAATTCAATAATTCAAGCTTTGTAGTTTTGTGGAAATCACTCATCCTCACATTCTCTTACCACTACAGTTATTATACGTCCTTGCTGAATTGCGAGCTACACGCACCCTGGTGGTAGTAGACATGATAAGCGTGATAGATCAAGAGAAATCAAAGTCACAGTGCATCCTAAACATAGGCTTATATGTGGAGCTTGGAAGGTTATGTTTGTGGGATGGAGACTGAAACTTCAAACGATTGTAAGGTTAACTAAGAATCCAGCTAAGATAACAAAGTCTAGTTGTTGAACTAAAAATTATTGAATATGATAAATGTGTTTAGCAACTCACACGCAAAGATGGGTAACTTGTTGCAGCCAAGGAAATGAGCCACACTGAAATTTCACTTAAGAACAAAGCTCAATGCTACACAAGTTATGGAGAGACGCTAGCTGATTGTTCACAAAACGAAAGGGGTACAACGTTTGCACCAATGATGACTATATGTGAAACTGAACAATATCAAGCAAAGCCGATCAATGTGGTGATCTCAGCACTTAATCTTTCTCTCTTTTTTTTTCTACGTTTTTTTTTGTATTCTTTTTGGTACAGAGATCAGCACACCAGATTCTATAACAATGAAGTATTGATGTTCACGCTAACCCTCAATTTCAGCAAAGTGTAAAGCCCATAAGCAACAACTACAGCTAGTCTCAAAAAGGTTCAAAGTTTTCGCAAAGGATGGTCTCGTGTTCAATGGACTGAGTTGAAATCCTACCCAGGTAATGAAACACTTGGTGTACACAAGGAATATTTGGGTGCACTCCATTTCAGCAATCTAAAATTTTAAGAACAACTGGGCTGAAACTTTTTGTGGATAAACCAATACCCAACTGTAAGATTCATAAATTGAGTTCACAATATTTAGATAGGACTTGAAATAATCTTTCCAGGGAGCTGAACAGCACCAAAAACGGATTTCAGATGCAAAAGTTATGCTTGTTTTGGTGTATGATAGGCAAACTTCATATCTGAGCGCGAACATGTTTCGAGATGAAAATTTGCCTGACCAAGAACACAAGAATGAAGGGAAAACACAAATATTGATGGGGAACAAATGGCAAAAACAGAACAGAGGTGGAAACGAAGGGAAACAAAAAGATTCAACAACCAAACTCGATCTATGGGACTAGAACTTAACCAAACTCACTAAAATTTCAAGTCGGGTTATGGGTAGTGGAAATTTTTGGGATTTTTGGTTTAGGACAGTAAAAAAAGGAAAAACTAATACCAAGATGATGCGGGGGCTTATCCGATCTTCTCGTTGTAGGATCTGGGGATAGTTTGACCCGTGCAACCTGATGAATCAATGGCACCAACAATTGCTCGAGCAGCCACCTGTGACAAAAGATTTCGCCCAACCAGACGCTTTGGTCGACGCCTAACCTAAACCACGCAAGGTAGAGGCAATGCTCTTACAAATTACAAGGAAACACAAGAACAAAATAGTAGAGAAACACTCCCAATCCTCAAGGGGCAGCTATGGCACAATCCTAATGACAAGAGCACTTGGCTTTTCTCTATTTTCTGAGTTCAATTCGTGGTTCCCTCTTTCAGCGGGGGTTCAAGTTCTATTTATACTAGGAACATCCCTCCTAGTTGGGTCCAAAGCCTTCTCTAATTCGTTCAGCCTCAAAACTCGTGGGCCTGAAGCAGTCTCCACTAAAATGTGCATAAATCTCTTCACATAGCTTCAATTTACGTGCCTTCTATTGCATATGAAAGTAGATATCCAAAGCTTTCCATCCATATATAAAACTTGGGGTGGAACCACCTAAAATTATACAGAAGGCGCCGTGAACTTGGAGGTCAGAACCTGAACATCTGAACATCATCTCCAACATGCTCCCTTTGAATGCCGATCCTCACTTGTTCTTGAAACCTGAGAACAAGCATCTCCATTAGGTAGTATTAAGGAATAGATTCACCTTATGTTGTAGTTACTTCACTCTTGCTCTACTCATTGGTCCCTTGTATCCGAGGTTATCTTCCTCAACATGTGGAGTTGGCATGGCACTCGGTATGAAACAATGGTCTTCCAAAAATAGCTTATGAACTTCACATCACAGTCTAAAACAATGGTCTTTGACACTCCATGTCACCTCACAACTTCCCTGAAAAACAAGTCAGCTACATGCAACATATCGTCGCTCTTATGACTAAGAATAAAATGTGCCATTTTAGAGAACGTATCAACAACAATAAAAATTGAAGTTCTCCCCTTCTTAGTTTTTGGTAACCTCAAAACAAAATCCATGCTTATGTCTTCCCAAAGGGCATTGGGGGCAGGGAGTGAAGTGTACAAACCGTGGGGTTTAAGTTTTCATTTAGCCTTGTGGCAGGTCATGAACAGTAACTCCTCAAACCTTTCCCCACCGCTCGATCCGTATCGGACGGTCGCCCAATGTGACTACTTAAGTTGCAGTCGCTACTCGGACTGCACAGGAACCTGGTCCCATCGGGGTACCTCATCTCCAACCGCCGGTAGGGGATGATTCGACCCTGGGGGTCGAGTGATTCACACGGCTTTTCAACCGCTTGAATGACAGGTCGATCCGAACCGAAATGAACGAAAAAAAATAAGGCTCAGTTCGTGGGTTTCTACGGTTCAACCCGATCCGATTTCAGGTTGAACAAGCACACTCTCGAGAAGATACGGCACCACCCAGATGACCCTCCCAGGGTACGAAAGCAACTTGAATTACATGACCTGGAAATAGCAGAGATGGGAGGTTGCAAGGGAGATCATGGCTTGAAAAATCACGATTGGAAAGCTCAAGATTTTGGTGACTGACAATGATGAGGCACAGTAGTCTGCAGAAGCATTTGAACAAGAAACATGACAATGTTTGCCAAAAATGAAGGAATTCACCTAGTCACTAGTTGACTGGTTATTTTTAACTTGCTGCATTGTATAGATGATATATTTAGGAGTTAGAACATTGTACAGGTGGACCAAGCTGTACAGTCATTATTGATTTTTTTTTTATTCAAATGTATCCGTACAGAGGAATAAATTGACAGGCCCTAGTGTGTCGGGTTTAGAGTGTTACTTCATGGAAAGCTTGGGGTCAGTCACTGTTATATGCATGTCATATTTTTTTGCCCCTGTTTTTTTTTTTTTTTAGTTTAGAGGAGACCTTTCAATGATCGACATGGTCACATTGGTTAAGTTTTGTGATTCTAGTTTCCTGCCAGTTCAATGGAAAAAGTATGGTTCTGTAGTTTCTTAGTAGTACGATGAAAGACATCTATTATTCAGATTTGCTCAGCTATGTAATGAAATATTGATCATCAATATACATCATTTAGAATGATCAAGCAAGCAGCTGAGCTTCTTAATTTCCAGGACGGGAGATGAGAGACAGCGATACGTCTACAGTTGCGAAATGACTCCCGACCTTCCCTCTCCCGGCGATCCGCCTCCCCACCTCCCTGCACCGGCGGCCCCTCGCCTGCCGGTGGACACCCCAACCTCTCCCTCACCGGTGGCGCCCCTCACCGGCGGCGCCGCATTCCACCTCCCCCTTGTCTCCCGAAGCTGCGCCCTTCGTCCCGTCAGGTCGCTCCAAGTCCCAGCGGTGGGAGAACCCAAGTCCAACCCTTGATTGCTCGTCTTCCCCGTCACAGCGTCACGCCTTGTGCCTGGATGCCCTGCTAACCTCACCGTCACCTCCTCAGCCAGCGGCAGAGCCGGTGAAGGCAGTCGTCTCTCCGAAGATCCTCCTGCATCCAGAGGTGAAGCAGTACCCGTCTCGTCCGCCTCAGCTAGATAAAGACGGCTGGCAAGTGGTGCAACGGCGGCGCGCTTGTAGGAGCCTTGTGCTGCCGTCACGTCAGCCTCATCGACCGCTGAGGATCTCCGAGGCCGATGTTTCAACTGCTTCTCCCCTTCGCATCGAGCTGCAGTTTGTCGCCGGCGTACACACTGCTTTTGCTGTCGGGAGCCGGGTCACCGTTCCTATGTGTGTCCTCGGGCTCCTTCAGGGATGAACCAGCGTCCCCAGAAGAATTTGCAATGGCGCATGGTTTCTCTGCAGATTGTTGAGGGCCCAACCATCTCCTCGGTTGCGGCTGGCGCTGGTCGGATGGAGCAGCAAGAAGGCCTGCCCCAGCGTCGCGCCCGTCGTCGACGTCGGCGTTCGCGTCGTTCACCTGTCAACAGTTCATCTACTCCTCCTGGCTCGGACGTTGAGCCCATACCTCCAGCCCCAGAGCACATGGGTACGGCGGCTCCGTCCAACGGCTTCAGTGGGAGGAGTAAGCCGATCTGCATTGTCAACCGATCGTCGTGCATGGAGCGTGCTGAAGCAATCTCCGGCGAGCCCTTCTGCTCACGGTGGTGGGCAACCGTCCGGCGGTGCGCGCTCATCAGATTTTAGAAGAGGTCGTTCGATCGTTCAACATCGACTCGACGGCGGTTTCCTTGCTGCCATCGGCCCCGGAGGATTTCATGCTCGCTCTGTCGGATTCGCAGACAGGGTCTACAACAATGGACTTCCCCTGCATGGCCCTGGCTTCACACTGCACGTGAAGCGCTGGTCGTGCTTGGCTCATGCCGACAGTGCAACGCTGCCGACTCTCGTCGACATCACGCTCAGAGGAATCCCGGTCCATGCCTGGGAGCTGGGCACGGCGCAGCACATTCTTGCCGATTACTGCTGGTTCTGTTCTGTGGACCCTGCAACGGCGGCGGGAAGTGATTTGTCTTCGTTCAAGCTCACGACAGGGTGCTGGAGTGTTGACCTGATTCTGGCTTATGTCGATTTGTTCATCCCTGAACCTATGGAGCTGGCATCTGAGTAGCCGCCGTTGAAGCGCGGGCTGGTGTACCCCATTCAGTTGGTGGTTTCTCCGGTCCAGTCGCCGGCCGAGCTTCACCCTACAGCTCCTTCGTCGCCCGGGGGTGGCCATGGCGGGAGGCACAATCGTCACCGACGCCAGTCACCTTCTCCTAGGACGCCGCCGGGCTCGAGTGATGCGCCAGCTCCTCGGGCGCCGGTGCATTAGCGTCTTGGGCCGCGTCCCGCTGCTTCGGTTCTCGCCACCTCGTCAATGCCTGCGGCCGGTTAACCATGCGTCCCTGCTGCCGGGGACATAGTGTTCGCTCATAAAGGCTAGACCGCTCCAGTTTCCCAGGCGACATCTTCACCTGCGGTGGCTTCCCTCCCTAGCGTGGCAGTCGAGGCGGATCCCGTCGGTCCTCCTGCCGCGCCAACGGTGGACACCCTGGCCCCGACCCTTGCTCCGGGTTTGGGCCCAGAAGCGATTGAGGCCTGCTCAGTTGATGGGCCGTCGGTTGCTCAGGTGCCAGCCCACTCCGAAGCGGCCCCGTCCGTGCCTGATTTTCCATTGTCTTCTTCCCCGCGCGCGAACGGCTCCTCCCCTATTCGTCTGGCACTTCACAGTCTGCCTTCAGAGGACTCTTCAGGCGCGCCTTCAGGGGACAACCCGGCTGGGATTCATTCAACGAGGCTGGCTGCCTCTGCTGCTGTTCCACCTGATCCAGCTCCGGCCAAGGAGTTGCTGGTTTATTCTCGACGTCGCAAGAACCAAGTTGTTGGAAGCAACACAGAGCAGGTGGTCATCCACCAAGACTTTCTTAACAGGCTGTCACAGCTCTCCGAACGCTTGTTGAAAATTCTGGCAAAAGGTTTATCTCCAAGAATGGCACCTTCAACCTCCGCTGTCCCGCCACGTCGCAGTCGCAGGTTGGCAGGAGCTGGAGTGGAATTTCAGATGGAGGACTTAGATCGGAGATCAAAGAAGAAAGTTTTGAGGGCTTTAGATATTATTGGTGAACAGGATGGTATTGACCGAAGAGCTCGGGATCAGTATGAAGCTCTTTTTGGCCAACCCCTTTCAGCTTCACACCTCCATGCCCTGGCATCTTTGTTCAAGTGGTCTCTCCCTGAGCGAGACCTCTTGGTGGTATATGAGGTGTAACTGTGCTGTGCACCTCCCAGTTATTTTGTGGTCGGTCATATCCTTCACTAATGGATCCTAAGAATATTCTTGTTTGGAATGTGCGGGGCCTTAATTCAGTCACTAGGCAGGATTCTGTTCACACCATGTTGGAGTCTTCTCGCTCAGATTTAGTCTGTATCCAAGAGACTAAAATTGCAGGTGTTTCTCGTAGAGTGCTCCTGTCAGCCTTTGGGTCGGATTTCTCAGATTATATTGAACTGCCGGCAGTGGGAGCCAGTGGAGGCATTCTGGTTGACTGGCGCAGACATATTGGCACCACTGGTCTTCAACACTGGTCTTCGCCAGGTTGATGCTCATAGTGTGTCGATTCAGTTCTGCCCGGAGAATGGTACTTCTTGGTGGCTTACATGTGTGTATGGTCCTCAAGATAACGAAGAGAAGATTCTTTTCTTGCAAGAGCTGCGAGATATCTGATCAGCTTGTTCGGGCCCTTAGTTGCTTGCGGGAGATTTCAATATGATTTACAGAGATTCTGGTAAGAATACTCCTCGCTACAACCGTGGTCTCATGGGTCGTTTTAAGCGGCCGATTGATGATCTTGCACTAAAAGAGATATCTCTCATGGTAGAAGTTTCACTTGGTCCAACCGGTAGGATCCTCCTACCCTTGTGAAGCTATATAGAGTTTTTGGCACTATTGACTGGGAGGCTCTTTACCCTAACTGTTTTTTGCAAAGCTTATCTTCGGAGGATTCAGATCACTGTCCCCTTGTACTTGGTCTGCACTACATCAAACAAGGTCGAAGACGTTTTCATTTTGAGTCTTACTGGCCCCAATTAGATGGTTTCCAGGATGTTGTTTTGAATGCCTTGGGTGCTGCGCATGGAGGTCCTACTTCTTGCCCCTTCGCGGTCTTGGACAGCAAGTTCAAAGCGGTTGCCCGCGCTCTGCAAAGCTGGAATGATAAGTCTGTAGGACATGTTGCTTCCCAGCTAGCTATGGCAAGGGAAATCTTACATCAGTTTGAGATCGCCAATGATAAACGGCAATTGTCGGCAGGAGAAACATGGCTGGTGCATAACCTCAAAAGGCACTGCCTTGCTCTCTCCTCTCTCAAAAGAACCATTGCACGGCTGCGTTCTAGAGTTCTTTGGTTGAAAGATGGAGATGCTAACACCAAACCATTTCATCTTCACGCCCGTCACCGTAATAGAAAGAACTTTATTGGTAAACTAATCTTGGATGATCAAGTGCTCCTTGAACATGAAGAAAAGGCGAAGGCTATGTTTGATTTCTATGATGACCTTCTTGGTGCTAGTGTGGACCGTGTGCGCACCATCAGTCTCACTGAATTGGGTATACAACCTCATGATCTTGCTGCTCTGGATGCTCCTTTTTTAGAGGATGAGGTCTGGAATACTATTAAACAGTGGCCTTCTGTCACACCCCAAATTTCCTAATTTAGAGATGTGAACTTTTCTTCACCAAAATAAAGTAAAATTTCCAATTATTTAAATAATTTTAATTATTATTGGTTTGTTCTCAATTTTAAAAGTATTCAAAATTTCCTTGAAAATAAAGTTTTAAATGTTTTTGTCTAATATTATCTTACTTTAATAAAATAATTTTGTATTTATCTTAAAACCAATCTTATTTCATAAAAATAATAATAGAGAGGTGTTTTCCCTAAATTTGATTTTTAAAAATATGTTTTTAAAACATAATTTTATTGTGAACTTTGATTCTAGTTGGAAACTTTCAAATGAAGTAAAATGAATATATCTCAAATTATTTCAATGTTTTTGAAAATAATCTTGTAAAATGATTTTTGGTATTTAGAAGCAAGTTTTATTTGATTTAAAAAAAAGAGGGTGCTTTCTCACAATTTTAATTTTCGAAAAGATATTTTGAAAGTATGATTTTTATTATAAAACTTTGTTTTATTTTAAAAGGTTTCAATCATCGTTTGAAATTAATTTATCTCAAATACTTTCAAATATATTCTTCTATTGTTTCAAAATAAAATCATTGGATAAAATAAATTATAATCAATGAAATAAACAAAAGAAAAGAAAAAAGGTTTTTTCGAATTTTGGATTCTAGAAACAGATGTCTTAAAATATATTTTTATTTGAAATGTTTCAAATAAAATGAAATGCATTTATCCCAAAATATTTCAAATTAATCCTCTCATTTTCAAATAATCTAATTATAATAATAATAAAGTATTAAAAGTGAATAAGAAAAGGTGTAGAAAGGAAATAAGAAAAAAAAATCCCAAATCTCATTGGGCCTCTCCCCTCCTCTCTCCCTCCTTTCTTCCCTCCCCGCCGGCCCACCTCCCTCTTCCCCGCGGCCGAACCCAACTCGCCCCGCGCTCCTCCCCTCCCTCCTCTCTTACACGCGGGCCCCGCCCCTTCACCCCCAACCCTCAGCCGCCGCCGCCTCCGCCGGCAACCACCGTGCCGTCTTCCCCGCGCATGCGCCAACCGCCGCCGATTCCCTTGGGACGAAATCCCACGCCGCCCCCGACTCGGCCGCCCCTCCTCCACTATTTAAGCCGCCTCCCCGGCCCTCTCTCTCACCCAAACAACCGAGCGCCGCCACCTCGCTGTCGCGCCGCTGTGCGAAGCAGCCCCGAACCTCGC
>BCLH01000061.1:169057-206635 GCA_001602315.1 Zoysia pacifica
GGCGCCGCCGCGCCGGCCCTCTGGTCGAGCCGGCCTACAGCCGCCCCGGGCACAATCCACCTCGGCGGCCCCTTTTTTTTATAGATCCATCAATTCTCGGCCACTCGATCCAAATTCAAGCATCCACAATGTGCCACGTCACCCGAATAATCCCATCCATCAAATACAAATCCAACGCATCAGATTTAGCCATGTCGTCTAAATTATCCGATCCATTCAATTTGAAATCAAAGGCCCAGATTAAACCAAGTTTTCTGAATAAAAATAAATCAAGTCTTTATTGCGTCAGCATGACATCAGCAAGGCCGGTTAATTAAATAAATTAGGAAAATTAATTTAATTAACTCCAGATTAATCTGATAATTAATAAATAAAAATAATTAAATAATTAATAATATTAATTTGAAGAATAAATTTAATAATTAGTTAATAATTAATTTAATAGTAATAATTAATTGTAATTAATTTAATAATAATTAATTTAATTATAATTAATTGTGACAATTTTGCAGAAAAACCCCTATACTTATTTTTAATTATAAGTTAGTCCTTGCCTAATGACAATTTTACATTAAACCCCTGAACTTTTCTAAAATTACATTTTAATCCTCAAATAATTTTGAAAATTACAGATAGGTCTTTAGTATTTAATTATTAATTACAGATTAGTCTCTAAACCTTATAAATACCATAACTTTTGATCCGTAACTCTGATTTCAGCAAATATCAAAACGATCGTAGCGAAATAAGCTATGCATTCGTGACATCATCATACTGATCTTGTTCTGTTTTCTCGTATTTGATTGATTGTTTGTGTTCTCGTGCGATGGGCGACTTCATCCCGGAGCCGCAGTTCGTCGAAAACTTTCAACAGCAGGAGTTCGAGACCGTCGATTTTTACTCCTAAGAGCAGCAAGGCAAGTGTCCTTGACCATCTTGTACTTATTTTATAAAATATGTATCTTATAGATTGCATACTTGTGTCAAATTGAATGCGCACCTACTATTAGGAATTCAACTAGTTTCGTTATTATGTCTTGTCGCCCTAGTTTACCTTTTTGTTGGGTAGATTATATGCTTAGCTTGCTGTTGTCAGGATGGGTGATATTAACTTGAACTATTATCATACTTGCTTCATGAGGATTAACGGGTGATTTAATAGTAACTTGGAGATTAGTAATTTGGAAGATATGGTTGGTGTAGGGCTGTGTGCAGAGTTACCGACATTGTCTCTTGGTATGTTATCTTTCCAAATCTAAGGACTGGTTCGTGGAGCGACCACCTATGTGTTTCTGTATAGCCACGATGCTAAGAATGGGTGCGGCCTGACGTAGTAAGTGATGAAAACCAGTTCTGTGTGTGCCAAACGGTGGAGCGAAGAAAGTGGGTGGTGGAGCGGGGAAAGCCGGTTACACCTGGATCTGTCTGGAGAGAGATGTGTAGAGAAGAGAGGATATACTCGGGTTTTCAGTTAGTGCCCGACGGGTGAAACCTTAGTGGGCATGTACAAGCTGGTGAAAGTCATGAAAAAGCTTTGAAGTGATCTTTTGGCCCTCACACCAAAGGAAGTGTGCGAGTGCTCGGCCAGCACAGGTATAATAGAGATTCTTTAGTCCACTTAGAAACAGAGGATGAAATCACTTCTCGTGGGGAATTGTGTACAATATCTGCAGAGTTAAAACTGTTATGACAGCCGTACTCACGGTCACGAGCATTGTATGGACCCTCACATGATTTGTGGGATTTTGGTATAGTTTGGTTCTGATATTGGTACTGCAGCCGGGTAGGCTGTAAGCATGTTAGTTTATAGGTGCGATGTCTTTCACTTAGTAAATGGGTGCTTAATAGGAAGTGTGTCTCTATTGTGTGCTTTATGCAAAAGAACCCTATGTTGCCTTTGCTTTATTTTTTACCACATGTTATCTTTTTCCACACTTGCTGAGTATATCCTGTACTCAACCTTACCTTTATCAATATTGCTTAGTAGAAAGCAAAATTTAAGAGAGCGTTGAAGACACAAGAGTGGAAGTTTAGGTTTGCCGTCTCTCGAGTCGGCTGCCTGTGAAAGCTGCGCTACGCTTAGTTTTCTTTTTCGCTGCAATTTGGTAATCGTTTTAATTCTCTTTATTCGTGACATTATTCTGTTTTACTATTAATAAAGTCACTTTATGTATGAAACTTGATTCCTGAGCACGTATAAAGGGTCACTTGGTTTTAGCCTTAAAACCGAGTGTGACACTTCGGACAAGGCTCCTGGCCTCGACGGTTTTACCTGTCGTTTTTACAAGACCTGCTGGCCCATCATCAAGCAAGAAGTTATGGCAGTGCTGTCCGCTGTTTGGAGCAGAAAATTCAGAGGTTTCTCCTCCCTAAACACGGCTTACATTACCCTTCTCCCCAAGAAGGAGGGTGCTGAACATTCTAAGGATTTCAGGCCCATTAGTTTGGTTCAGTGTTGCTAAATTGGTCTCAAAAGTTTTGGCTAACAGGTTGGCTGTTCGGATGCAGCAGATGGTTTCTCCCAATCAAACTGCTTTCATCAAGGGTCGCTTTATTCAAGATAATTTCATGCTAGTACAAGAGACGGCAAGGTCCTTGCATCAACAGAAGTTACCTCGCTTGCTCCTCAAGCTCGACATCTCCAAAGCCTTTGACAGTGTCTCTTGGCCTTTCCTACTTTCGGTCCTGCAGCACTTAGGTTTTGGACAAGTATGGAGGGATATTATTAGTGGGCTGCTCAGTTTCTCCTTCAACCCAGATTCTGATGAATGGTCTTCCTGGTCGCTCCATTGAGCATAGGCGGGGTTTGCGGCAAGGTGATCCTTTATCTCCAATGCTCATCATTTTTGTCATGGATGTCCTGGGTCTTCTTTTCTCTAGAGCTGCTAGTGAAGGTCTTTTGAAGCCCCTGTCCCCGCGGTTGTTTCATCACTGGATTTATTATATGCTGACGATGTGGGGCTGCTTCTCCACCTTGACTCCTCCGATATTGCCGTTACTCTTGATATTCTTCAGCTTTTTGGTGATGCGTCTGGCCTCCGAACTAATCTTCAAAAAAGCAGTGTTCTGCCTATTAGGTGTGGTGAGTCTGAACTTAACACCCTGCAGCAGCTGCTGCCATGTGAGGTCTCTGACATTCCATGTAAGTACCTTGGTCTACCTCTCTCTTTGATGAAGCTCAAGAAGGAGCACTTCCAGTCTATTGTGGACAGACTAGCTGGTCTCCTGCCATCATGGAAAGCTGATCTCATGACGAAGGCAGGACGTCTGGTGCAAGTCAAATTTGTGATCACAGGAATGCTTATCTACTTGGCAATGGCGGTGGACTTTCTGACATGGGCTATCAAGGAAGTGGACAAAATCCGCAGGGGTTTCCTTTGGAGAGGTCGTAGGGATGCCCAGGGTGGACACTGTCTAGTGGCTTGGAATTTGGTCTGCAGACCCTTGGAGCTTGGTAGCTTAGGAATTTCAGATCTTAAAAGGTTGATTTGGGTCTTAAGAATTGTAACGACCGGATTTTCACTTACCTTTCGATAAGTCCCGATCTCACGTGACATTGCCAGTCCCAGGAGTTTGGCAATCACGATATCACAAGCCATCAATCAAGAAACTATAACAGAAATATTAAACAAGAAACAAATTAGAAAATAGTAGATCAAAGTGAAGTTATTAGAATAAAATCCTCCAAAGGAGTCCATCGGCACGTAGGCCGAAAATATCTCAGAGCGGATATATCTCTATCGTGAATCCAACAAAAGCAACGGCGGAAGCATCAACATGGCGACAGTAGCGAACCTCCTCCACACAGGCTAGCTCGAGCGCAGGAGCGGACGTCACGGGCCGTCAGAGACGTAGTTGAAGTTGAAACTGAGAGTATCCTCTGAAAACAACAAATTAAAAAGCCGTGAATATGAATACTCAGCAAACCGCGTACTACCTAACAACAATGTATGCATGCAAATAGTTTCAAGGTAAAGGCATGGCTCAAGTGCTAAATGCAAGTTTAAAACATTTATTTTATTTAAAGATGTAAAAAATCTTTATTTTCAAACTTGTCAAATTTTATTATCTTGCCCCGCAGAGATCTCCGTTATCTCGGACGAGTGTTCATTTTAATGCCGATGTAATCTCCTCACTCGGTCACAGCTCAAAGGCCGGAGTCAAAAACATTTGGAAAAGGAGAGGAGGAAGAAAAACAAAACTACTCAACGAGGAGCACAACTCAGGGGGTGTCCTTCCAAAAGGACGTGGCAATACGCATCGACTAAAACTCTGCAGATGTTATGCACCTGGACCCACAAGAAGCGTCATCGAGAACTACCGTCGTAGTCCCGATGAACACACCAGACCCGTCCACAAGCTTTAACTAGCATCATCCGTCCTCGAGGATAGGGATCTCAAAAGCCTATGCAATCAAATCCTGGAGCTGTGAAGAGCCTACCACTGATCAGGTGAGGTATCTCGATCTCATATGAGAAGTTAAAGCTCAACACCACACTAACACTACACCGCCAACTCACGGGTAAACAACCAGTCTCTGCAAGCTCCAAGATCAAGCCAAGTGCCTATACAGGGTAACGTGGTGTGCATGGTTGTCAACTGAGCGTACAAGGCTCGAAAGACTCGGTTCTTAATTGCCGGAGCAGGCCATCTCTCCAACCACAACTCCAACAACCAACAAACTCGCCGCCAAGGCCGAAGCCTCCAGTGTACCCGTCACAGGTACTATCATATGGACTTCCCGAAAGTCCCCCAGCTCCTCATACTGCCTCCTGCCCCCGCTAAATAGTTATGTATAGTTATTTGCAATACTCACACATTTGAAGCACAGTTCAAAAGCATTTGACACAAATTCTATTTTATAGTGATAGGTGTGAGATAAAAATAAATGCGACTAAGCATGGCTAAGCATAAAAGTAAAATAAATGTACTAAAGCAATCCTAGGGTTAATATTTGTGGAACAGTAAACAAGCACGGCTTAAAAATGTTGCTAGCACATTTTAAAATAGTTGGTATGCAAAATTAAGGTTGCAAACAAAACATGCAGTTTAAAATGCTGGGAATAAAGTAATCAAAGAACGCGGCTTGCCTGGCAAGTCAAGATCGAAGTCGGAGTCTGGATCATCAAACTGAGCTGGCTCGCAGAACTCCTCCTCAGGGACAGCAGCTAATCACCACACGAACAACAGGGATTAGACACTAATTACGCGACAAAAAATAGAACTGGAATTAGAATCTAAATCGAAATTACTAGACTAAATGCGCGCAAAACGTTCCCCAGAACAACTCTACACAATAATCGCGACGGGATAAATTAACGGGACAATTTCAAGATTAATCGGAGATCAAATAGGATTCCACGGAATTTGCAACAATCGAGATCACAAGGATTTAAATTAATTGCAGAATAATTAATCGCGGAATAAAATAGCAATTAATCTAACAATTAATCGGAAAGGAAAAGAAAATTAAGAGAGGGGAAATTCTCACCACGAAATTGGAAATCGGAGAGACGTGTGCTGGAAACGGCAACTCGGCGACGCGCTGGAACGGCGGCTCGGTCACGACGCTGGCTTCCACGCGGCAAGGTCAACGAGGTTCGGGCAACGCGGGAATCACTCGGGCGCAGGACGACGTGCGGCTCCACGCGGACGTCAGCGACCAGCGCGGCTCCTCTCGTTGCTGACGCGCGCGGAGAAGCGATGAAGCAGCCGATGGACCAGTGAATCACGCGGCGGGCTGCCTTCGGTCCGGTGGTCGTCGCACGGGGCTCGACGCGGAGATGCGGGTTCTAGCGGCGGGCTCGGGGAAACGGCGGGACGATGACTCGGCGCGGAAAACGGGGATGGCAGGAAAGCAGTGCACGGACGAGGTGTCGTCGGGGCGTGGGTCGCCGGTCGACGCGAAAATCCGAGTGGCGGCGCGAGCAGGTGCTCTCAGGCTTGCGGTGGAAGAAAGAAAAGAGAAAAAAAAATGGGAATGAGAAAAGGGATTAGGGTTAAAAGGTATTTATAAGTGGGTGAAAATAGAGGGTAGAAATAAATTCGGAAATTTATTGAAAATCGTGAAACAATTAGAAAGGTCGCAGAAATTAATTAGGAGAAATATTTAAAGACTCGAAAAATTAATTAGAGAATTTCGCAAAATAATTTAGTCAAACGTAAAAATTACGCGGACTAAATTATTTCGGCACCGGATTAATTTAGACGAACGGATTTCGGATTTAGACGAAACGAATTTCGGAACGAATGATTTTTGATCGGAACGAAATATTGAGACAGACAATTAAATTGGAATGAAAATTTGGAGAATTGCCGCTATATTAATTCGAGAATTCTGGGATGTTACAAGAATGAGATGGGTTTGGCTCAAGAAAACTGATCCTCACCAGCCTTGGGCTTCTCTACCCATTCAGGTTCCTTCTCAAGTGCATGCTCTGTTCTCGATTGCCCTGATCACTGAAATTGGCGATGGCTCAAGCACATTGTTCTGGACAGACCGTTGGATTCATGGTAAATGTATCTCTGACTTGGCCCAAAACTTGATCTCAACTGTTTCAAAAAGAAGATTCAAAAGCCGCTTGGTTCAGGAAGCTCTCACTGACAACGCTTGGGTTTCAGATATTCAGGGAGCCCTCTCTGTTCGAGCTCTTACTGAATTCCTCTACCTATGGGATGCCTTGTCAGTTTTCTCCCTACAGGCCGGTGTGGATGATAGACATATTTGGAGATTCTCTCCGAATGGGATCTATTCAGCCAAGTCTGCTTATGATAGTCTTTTTCAGGGCTCCACATATTTTGGACCAGCAAAACTTATCTGGAAGACCTGGGCTCCAGCCAAATGTCAGTTCTTTTTGTGGTTGGTTGCTCATAATCGATGCTGGACAGCGGACTGTCTAGTGAAATGTGGTTTACCCAAACCCGAGCAGTGTCCCCTTTGTGACCAAGAGGATGAGGATATTAATCATCTCTTGGTATCTTGTGTTTTTGCTAGACAGTATTGGTTCTATTCCTTGCGGCAGGTGGGGCTGCATGCTCTGGCTCCTCAGTCGGATGACCACTCCTTCATTGGATGGTGGGAGCGAGTCAATGCAGCTACATCTGGTCAGGTCCAGCGTGCCCTCAGTTCCCTCATTATGCTAGGTGCTTGGCTCATTTGGAACCACAGAAACCGCTGTGTGTTTGATAAGGTGCCACCTAGTGTGACTCAGGTTCTGATCAGGGCGGGGGAAGAGTGTCGTCTGTGGGCTCTAGCTGGGGTTCTTTCTGCCTCTATGGCCCTTTCTTAGGGTGTTTCTTTGGTCACTGCCCCTTTGTGTTTTGGGGTTGTTTGTGAGGTGCAGTGTGCAGTGTGTTGTGTGTTGCAGTGTGTAACGTGCTGTACCTGAGATTCTATCCCTTTTCTTCTTATTTTAATAAAATGCAGCTCTCCTGCGTTTTTGAGAAAAAATATACATCATTTAATCATTTTTTACCAACAATTGTGTAAAGACAGATGTTGTGCATAATCTGATTTTGTGACTTCAAATTATACTTCTGTGTCAGCATGATCATGACCATACATAAGCATGTGCTTCTATCAGGATAAAATATGGTTAGCAAAATCTACAGCCATGCCTTCTAGTTACAGCTGGCCTACTCTATGAACTATCCTTCCAGTATAAAAATAGGATTAGTACCAATATAATTGTAAATGCATAGTGAGGGTCATTCACTTGTTATTTAAGGTCCTCCATCTGCCTTTGCTTTTCAAATATCATTAGGTTATTGTGACGTTGAGCAGATAATTATTCTCTGTAAAGTGTGCAGAACATTCAATGTATTAGGATGTTTGAGCTTCAGGACACACGAAAGTCAGATATATAACGAGTGTCTGAAATGAGGATGACACCATAAAGAGAATTCTAATGTAATAGTCAATGGTCTTTTATTTTGTGTAAACAGTCACCTCTAAATTTATGACCATTCAAACTGTATGTAATCAAGTAATGTATTTCAGATGCACTGTAGAATCATTCACTTATTAAACTGATGTGCTTCAAGTTCCATAGAGACCCTTTATCAAGATAGAATCATGAGCAATAGGTATCTTGCGTGCAGTATATGCTGATGCATAAAATGTTAAGATAGGCTATTTTTTCATGGAACTAAAGTCTGATTGCACTTGCAATCGGAAATTATGTGAAAGATCTTTTTTCTCATTTGTTCAATTTGCACCTCATTGAAGATGGAGCTCAGAACATGATCCTAATCGGCGTCACAACCAGTGTTTGGCAGTCTATCTTTGTCAGCCCTTGCGGTGTCGGTCTTTAGCCTCTCAACTATATCCTTTGCTTCCACCTCGTCATCACCATGCTTCCTAAGAACTTCCAGAGCTTTGATATGGCTGACTCTTCCTTCTTGGGCTGTTTGATGTCTGCCAAGCACCATATTGCACATATCTAAACAGAGCACATCAGCTCGCCATGGAAGCATCGCCCTGGAAGCCTCATCCCGAAGATCGACGAAACAGACTGCCGCAGAACTGGAGCAGTTCGAGGTGGAGCAGGAGATGCCCTGGAATTCGCCAGGTCTGTTTTCGTAAGGAAGGTCCGTTTTAGATCATGGGTGCTTTCGGCACGTGCCTTACCTGGCAGTGGTTGCGTTTTCTGTTTATTGTGTATGCATGAACGTTGCCATGCATGAACGTTGGTTGTGCGTTTGTGGTTTGATTTACCTTCATTAAACGAAATCCGACCTGGCTACAGATGTAGCTAGCTACAAAATGCAAGCAGGCTAGGTAATTACATGACAGGCTAGGTAATTACATGATTGACAAGGCATTTAGTAACTTAAACGTTACCGGTACTTAGTTACCATGACTTAATCAAGCTCTACTTGCCTATGAGCTTACCTGTGAATAATTTGTCCAGCTGCCCTTGTTTCTAAGCACCCATCTCTTGCTTTGCTTAAACTCCTCCTTGCAACCACAAACAATCCTGACGCACTTGGGCAAAAATGAGGGACTACAACAAACGGGGTTACGAGAAATAGAAACCAAAAAACAATACGGCATCCATTACAGTATTTCCCTCAAAACTGATAACAATTGAAAATCGATTGATTTTTCTATTACTTACAAGAATGTACACCACTGGAATGGCATTCCTTAGGGCCTGTTCCGTTTGTCAATGATCCGGTTGGAATGAAGGGGAATGGGGATGATTAAATCCTGATCTAACGTGTAAAGGAACGAATTCTCCCCAATCCCGGTTGATCCAAGTCTGGGTAGGAATAGCCGAACACAACCTTACCAGTTTCTTACTATACACTTGGACCACCAATTTTCTCTATAAAAAAGCATAGAAAAAAGTAATTCTCCAAGACACCAAGCCTATTCTTAGTACACAATCAAAATGCAACCCCGACATGAATCTAACAAATCTGAACTACTTTGGAGAGCTCCCACAAATTGGAGGAAGGTCCAGCACTAGCAACTCAGCTGCTTCTCAATATTCAGAAACTGCATTAGGCTGACAGATAGAGGGGCACAAAAAAAAGCAGCTTGTCAGCATGAACCACTTGACAATTTCTGCCATTCTTAGTTTGTAGCAGATGATTACATTGCCCAGAATCTATCTGGGTCTGGGCTAAACAACGTGTAATCCTGGATCTCCAAATTTGGTACTCCCTTCATTCTTATATTCATATCACCGTTGACTTCTGACATCAACTTTGACTATTTGTTTTATTTAAAAAATTGATAAATATCATATATTTTGTTATAATTTGATTTATTATTAGAGTTATTTGAATCGCAACTTAAAATTTTACACATTTGAACTAATTTTTTTATATAAGACAAAATATCAAAGTTAATATTAAAAGTCAACGGCGACGTTAATTTACAGATATAATTTACGAACAGAGGGAGTACAGCTTGCAGTGACTTGACGAGAAAAAGGATAGCAGGCAGTACCCACCCACCATTCATTGTCTTCCCTACTCTTGAACCTGCTAATGTAGAACGAAATATCAGTTGAAGAATAACATGAAAGCATTCAGAATCCAAATAGTAAATCTAGGTAGAACTCCAAACAGACCAAAAAACTCTACACGTCAATTGAAGAATAATTCAAGAACAAAAGCATTCAGAATCCAAATATAAAATCCAAATAGAACTCCAAAGAGACCCCTAAAACTCTCCATGTCGAAATACTGATTTGATGCCTTTTCAGATACTGAAAAATATTTGCTATATGGAGGTTTAATGCTAGAAACCTCAATTAATAATTGATACTCTCCCATTTAAAATTGTTGCCTCCGGCTAATATAAATTTGAACTAGCAGCATCAACAATTTAAATCCAGAGGCAGTAAATATCTGGAATTGATAATTGATATAATAACAAGTGACTATTCCATGGAAAATTAACGCACAAAACTATCACAAACAGACCCCTAGTCTTCATCTATTTGGAGAGCGAATGCTGGGATTTGATTGTAATATCACTACACTGGAATAAAGGGATCTTACCTTTTTGCTTTCGCTGCACGGTGAACAGAGGACATCACCAAAGATGAGATGCACCACGTCAATCTTCTCTTTCTCGAAGCTTAAGCCAAAGCGCCAATTGCTTATTGCGCCGCGTTGCCCAGGGCATGCAGCAGGGTGGAGGTCGGAGCAGCAAATGGCAGCACCATTGCGACTGTTCCGGCAACGAGGGCGGACGGTCCTGCGTGCGTCCATGGCACGGCTGTGTGAGGACGCAATGCAATATCGTACCACCGCATCCTCCTCCATGTCCATCACGGCAACTGCGCTTGGCGAGGGCGGAGGCCGGCGCACGGTGAGTGGTCGCCATGCGGTGCACGTCAAGATTTGAAAGCGGCTGGGCAGCATGCTGTGAGAGTGTAACACCCAGCCCATATGCTACACAGCCCAACTCATAGCCCTGTTCAGAAGCAGCAGCTATAAAGAGAAGAGGAAGCTTCGACAAGGAGAAACCCCATTTCTCCTTTGTTAGTTGTCTTCCTCGTGGAGGAGCTGTCCAGACAAGTTCGTTGTCCGCCTCGCTTGCTGGTGACACCTTTTTCTCATGCTCACGTCGTGGTGGTGGCTCACCATCGACTACGGGTTGTGACAGTTGGTATCAGAGCTTTATCCTTAGCGTGTGCGTGTATTGGAGCCTATGACAACGGCGGTTGAGTTCGAGTTCAACATAGATGGGTATGACTGCTTCAGAGCTGTCGATGCCACTGCTTTTGGTGGCGTGCACACTGACTACTCTTGCACTGTCGGACACAACTACGACACTTATGGGCATTACAAAAGCATAGGCGAAGGCCTTCGGCTGCACGCTTTCAAGGGGTCCATCTACACCACGTATCACCAAGTGGAGTCATGGCTGGATTCGGAGTCTACGTCAGGAGTCCAAATTCACCATGCTCATACCATTCATATTTCTTTAGCTGTCACCAAGGTTGCTGCACATGAGTCATACGATGAATTGCATCACAATGACATCATGTGGGATGAGGTATCATCCAACAGCGATACACACATTGGATTACTACGGCAACTAGTGGGTGTAGAGTACTTGGTTCATGAGGATGGTCTGCACGATTTGGATCTCCATGGCTACTACAGTTCCAGTGGACAAGCTGCTGCATTTTCAGTTGTATCCGAAAATATTGCCCCTCCAGTGTTTGATGAAATGCATCTGGAGGTTGAGATGGCAGCAAAAACCAGAGCGGATGGAGTTTGTGGGTTTAGTGGTATGGGATGAGTTGCAATATGACAATGACTCACATGAGGCTTTGTTGAAGCAACTAGCTAGGTTGTGGACTAGTCTATTGATGAGGAGAAGAAATCAATTTTTGAACCAAACTTGATGTGGGGGTTTCAAACAAAGATGGTGAAGACATCATTGGTGAGGTCTCAAATGCAGAGGTTGTTATATTGGTTGCCAGGGAGACCAACACATTGTTCAGATGTGTTATGCTGTTAGGAGCTTAAACTTTTTGCGCACCTTCACATGAGGAGACTTGCAAATGCATATCCTCTTATTCAGTTGTTCAGTTGTTCAATTGTTTCAGCAGTGGGTCACAATGATCAGCTAGCAATTGTATCCCATGCCTCAGACTGTCTTCCCTGTGGAGATCAGGTGCTGGATGTTAAAGTGTTCCACATATCTGAGGTGGCACAATCAATGTCTGACTGCCTTGTTTTTATGCCATCCTCATAATTATCTTGGTGTGGATTCAATGAGAATGTCCTACTTAGTTCATATGACTCCAAGGGAATACTAATGGTCTTTTCTAGTCTGTTTTGTGCCAGCTGGGTGTTCAATTCGATCAAGGCAAGAAAATTTGAAGATGACAGCCATTGAGTAGTAGGTTTTGTTGCCAATAACATATTCTGCATTGTGTGCAAAACCTCTCAATCTTATGTGCAAATTCAAAGGAAAATTGAAGCAATGGCTCTATTTGGTTTGGATACAACTGCATATGATGATGAAGCATTCAACATGGAGCTGCACTTGACCAGTGCATCTTGAGGCTCATCTCTAGCTGCTGCAATTGTGACAAACTGGTTCGAGCTATTGAGCTTGCAAAATTATTCACAATGGTTAAGTCAATATAGGAAGTGCTAACACTTGTGACACACTTGAAACATCCAATTCTGCACAAAAATTTTAGTTCCAAACTTGAGGAAGGATTGGACTCTAATGTGGTATGTACCTTGTATGGAGCAATACAAATACAGAAAGTAGAGTTCAATTTATCAAATGAGATATTGGAGCCACAAGAATGGATAATAGGTGGCTTCAGTACATGGCACAATGTCAACCTATTATTGCTCACAGATAACATGTTGTCTCTTGAGGTTGAGGTGGCAACCAAATCAGGAGAGGTGTTGATAGCTTCGATAACCTCAAGTGGCAACCAAATCGAAGGAGATGTTGATAGATTCAATAGTGTGGAACACTGATGCACAATATGGGCTTGATGACTTGCCTTGTGAAATTCAGTGGGACGATGAACAGAGGTCTGATCATGAGGCACACAATGGCTTACTACAACAAATAGTTCTTAGTGAACAGGCTTTTGGATGGTGAAAGGAAAACACCACTTGTTGGGTTAAACATTATATAACATCAGTTGGCAGAAATGCTTGCATATTTTCAGCTACTAAGCTATGGATTCATTGTGGGCATCAATATCAAACAATCAGTGCTTCAGAAATTGCACACATGGCGAACAAATAACAATAATCCAGGTAAAGGATTACTTTGAGCAGTAAGGTACATCAATCATTTCTTGAAGAAGTACTTGAGGGAGTGCTTGTCAAAGGTATAGAGTTCAATCAAGCACCACCACACTGCTTCAACGCTTATGCAGAAGCTATAATAAAGTTGTTGGCAGGGAGTCTTAGCTATTTCAATTTAGGAGAAAGTGAACAGCAGTTTGAGCTGTACAAATTGGTCATAAGGCAGTGGGATCCAAGTATTCTCAAGTCCCATGAGCTTGAAAGTTTTTTGGCAATTCCAAAGAACAAAATGCTAATTCAGAGAAAATGGCCGACGAAACCTCAACAAGCAATATCTGACTATGGGAGAAGCAACATTTCGGCGGGGCAGTAGTGCAACACCCGGCCCATATGCTACCGCAGCCCAGCTCATGGCCCAGATCGGAAGCGGCAGCTATACAAGAGAGGTGGAAGCATCGACAGGGACGAACAAAAAATTCAGATTGAGTTTGTCCCCATTTCACCTTCGTCGGATGTCTTCCACATGGAGGAGCTGTCCAGGCAAGCTCATCGTCCGCCTCACTCGCCGGTGCTGCCCTGTTCTCGCGCTTACATCATAGTGGTGGCTTGCTGTCAGCTACAGGTTGTGACAGAGACAGGCCACGGTGCCCAAGCAGATCATTATGGGTGACCGGACAAGGCAGCCTATCACACAAAGAACAAGGTGGCGTTTGGGGAATTGGAAATGAGACAAGGATTGGGATGCAGAAATAGGAAGAAAATATCTAGAGCATTCGTTCGCCCATCTGATTAAATCTCAGCAATACATTTATTTCCCAATCCCTAACCCATCCTCCATTTCTAGTTTGCCAAACGCCACCCAAGAGTCAGGTTGTAGATCCAAAAATCATGGGATTATTGTTTCAGCAAGAAGTGTCTTCAATTTATGATTTGGATCGTGTCCAGGCCAAACCGCTAGGGGTAGGATTGGAAGTTTTACTCGCGGGTGCGGAGCCCTGATGGGTTTCACACCCGATGGGCGCGATTGCTATTTCTCGACCGTGTGTCTCACCCGCATCCGACTCGTAAATTTATAGGTACGAGTCAAGTTCTCTATTTGACCTGCGGGTGACCCATTAAGCGCCCAAAAGCAGCCCATCTAGTAGTTTCAACCCAGTGGCCAGCCCATCACGGTGACCCATCTCTATTCGTATATAAGCCTCGATGGGAAACTGGAACCCTAAAATCCACTCACCCTCTCTCCCACCAGTCCTTCCACTCAGTCGCCGTGTAGCCAAGACATCCGGTTGTCACGCGCCTCCGACTACTCGCTGGGCCATTGTGCTCTGCCGGATTGCCGCCTCCAGGACGTCGCATACCACCAGGACGTCGACGTCTCCAGTTCATCGCGCTCTAAGATGTCATTGCCTCCAAGTTGCCGTGCTCCAGGACACTGCTCGCCGCCGCCCTCCAGCCCCTAGACACGCCTCCAATCACCACGGGCCGCCGTATCCAGGACCTAACAGGGATCCGACACCCGCTCAAAACCCGACGGGTGCGGATGCGGGTTTCAATTTTCACCTGTGGGTGCAAGTGCAGGTCTGGTGCTGCACCCGTGAAGTTTTTTGAAGCGGGTTGATTTTTGCTAAATCCGACCTAAACCCGCCCCGTTGCGAACTGTACAAGAGAGTTTTCGTTCTGTAGCTAGTTATAGAATATAGAAACTTAGAAAGCACCGTTCTAGAAAATAGCAGGAAGGACCGAGACTCTGACAGAAGTGGTCAAACAAGGAGTAGAGGGAATGCGCCATCCTTCTGACACGTCAAAAAAAATCCTTGAGCATTCCCTACTCTTTCTTTACTACTTCTGCTTTACATTTAGTTTTCTCGCATGTAAGTAGTTAGCTCTCTCTTGATGGCTCTCATGCTAGCATGTATAGCTTGATTTTCATTCTAGCATGTTTAGGAGTATCTTGTTTGCTTGCTCCGTAGCTAGTGTATCTTGTCTGCTATCTTAGTCTGGCTAGCTCCTTGCTCCATTCTTGGTTATCTCACTAGTCTAGGTTGTTATCCTTGTTTATATTTTTGTTTAGTCCTAGTATTGTTGTTGATAACCTTGTTGCTTATTAGGTTGTTCTTTCCCTACTTTTCATGACTAGTATGCTAGCTCACTAGTTAGGTAATAAGATCCTTACACTTTGATGCAACCCTTGCCATGTCTTTTGTTGGCATCACCGCATCCATTGGCTTCACCCTCGCCACATCCTCTGGCGCTGCAGCTTGCCCGCCAACCTCATCTTCTCCTCTAGCACAACCACTTCGGCTAGCTCCGCCCTCATACCATCCGTGACCATCTCGCCTACCTTGTCCCCATCGCGCCTACCTTGTCCCCATAGCACCTGGTCCCACAACACCTCACTGATGTCCTCCCCTCGTCGTTGGACCCGGAGCCTGACACCTCCTCATATGAGGAGCTACAACTAGGTGACTCCTATTGCGACGTGTAGGGCATTTTGATGAGCATGGCCCCTAACCTTCCCTTGCTGCTCTAGGAGATGGCAGAGATGGTGACACATATGGAATGCTACTTGGCATCCACCGCGGGGTTCAGCAGCACGCTCGCATCATGTTGTGGAGAAAGTTGAGCCATGCAACGCTTCTGGGGAGGCGTTACATGGCCTAGTCGCATGGCAACGTGGCCTCAAACGCCAGTGCTCAAATTATATGATGTGGATATCATATATTCTGATGAGGACTTTCGTGGCAATATTTTTGGGGGCAGGATTTGAACTGTTGAACAACAATAAATTGTAATGGTTGTCACGACTTCATACAAAGTCTGATTTGGACATGCAAATCCTTGCTGGAAAGCTTAGCATGTCTACTTCCTAACGCATCAGAACCCACCTTCATATGACATCAGCATCAGTGCCCATCATCATTTTAATACAAAAGGTAATGCATTATGCCAGTAAGCTTCACGACCTTTAATGTCCCCTAAAAGGTATGAATTAATTTTGATGACTGAATGAACACCATATGGAACAGTTGTGATTGTAGGTACCACCCCGTTATTTCTACTACAACATGGTGGGCTTTCTCGATGGATGACAAAGATGATCCTAAGAAGAGGAGTTTCGGGCTTCGTTGGACCAAAGGTAAAGACTAGTTAGAGAGTCTATAGGATCGTCGGTACTATTGAGAGGGTCAAGTCATTTATTGTCAAGTCATACAAGTGTTAGGAGATATGAATGCTTTTAGTTACCTCAGAAAGTACTGAAGATGGCAGAGGAAGTGAAGCCAAAGTCAAATCGAAGAAGCCACCAAACAGTCTCGTGAGCTAGAAGAGTCACCAAACAGTCCGGTGAGTAAGAAGAAGCCAGTCCAGAGAGAGGTGCTCTCTAAAATTTAAGGAGAAAAGTCTCCGAACAGTCCGGTGGACCAATGACCGAATAGTCTGATGAGCCTGAAGACGAAGTCCAAAAGATGTGTCTTTGGAAGTCCAAAAGTGGAAGTCACCAAACATTCTGATGAAGGTATGCACCGAATAGTCCGATATCATATAGAATGAGTTACAGAAAAGGTGTTACCCTAGTCTGCTGATAGAAGGAGTCACCGGACAGTCTGGTGGGAGCAGTCACCGAATAGTCCAGTGATTGGCAAAAGCAGTCAGTTTATTGATATCATGTTTCAACGGTTGTTTCTGGGCTTATAACCTATTTAAACCATAGAGAAAAATGTTTTGCTGTGTGCCTGAGGTCTAAATTCCTGGAACAAACTTGTGAGAGGCCAAAGGACACCAAAAAGAGAGCACAACATAAGACTGGAGATCTTTGGTGCTAGTAAGAGAGTAGTAGGAGCATTTATACACTTTTAGAGCTTGTGGGGCTTTGAGAGAAGTGATCTTTGACTATTACTCTTGGTTTGGCAGCCAAGACTAGCTAGGAGTCAGTGTTCGAGCTTTTGAAGAGATTGTGAAAGACGACACCAAGTTTGTGAGCGGTTTCGGGTCTCTCGCTTGGACACTAAGAGGGAGCCTCCGAAGCCTTAGAGGCCTGCTCTAGCATGAGGGTATTGTGTGTAACAGCCAGGCCGCCGGCAACTTCACTTTGAGAGTGAAGCGTACGCTTGGGAGTAGCGTTTCAAAAACGACAGGAGGGACCAAAACTTTGACGAGAGTGGTCCAACGAGGATTAAGGGAAGGCGCTAACCTTCCGAGACTTCGAGAAAAATCGCTGAGCGTTCTCTTGACTCTCTCTGACTCTCTATCTCTTTACTTTCCGCATTTCATATTGTTGAGTAGAGTTATAGGTTGCTTCTCGAATTCTCTTGGTGGCTATTATGCTAGTGTTTGCTTGTTGCTTTTGTCTTATCACTAGCATTGTTAGGGGTCTTGGTCTACTAGAATGGTGTAGGTTGTTTTTGTTGTTATTTGAGTCTCATAGTTTAAGTTTGTAGCGAAATAAATCCTTTAAGTGCATCGATTCAAACCCTCTTCCTGGTGTCTTTGATCCTTACAACACCAACTTATGACATTGATCCATGTATCAAGTTGAGCCCATTAGGGGCATGTACTAAGGTTTGAGAACGACCCCAGCACCTTTTGGTCATCCTCTAGCCTATTTATAGGCCTTAGTAGCCGCCAAGAACATTTTAGGTTTTTTCATTATAATTTAGCTTTTGTGCAAACTTTCTAATCTTAAGTTATGTCCACCTGACTATTTGTTAGACAGCTTTTGAAAACCTCACATTTGAGAGATTTCAGTTTGCCTATCTTATTCTTGCTTGTTCTTTGATTTATTGCAGGAATTTAACATCGTGTTCAGGTTGATCTTGCTGTTACAGTGAGATCAATAACCATTCGGAGTTGGTTCTGCGATTGCTCAAGCACACTTAACATATTTGTTTGCAGTCAGATTTTGAGGGTCGACTCCACAAAATCAATAGTTATCATCTCATTTATAGTTTTATTTATATTCCTACTGTCCACATAAGAACCACAAAAAATTAGAATCTTGATTTGTCTCCGTTGTCCTAGACCTTTGAGCTTATGCATCATTATTTTAGGTAATTTGTATTGTTGAATTTATGGTTGCATCATCGTGTTGTGTTGTTGGTTTTAGCATTTTATCCATTAGAGTTTCAAGTTTTTTCTCACGTCCTTGGCTCATATCTATAATAGAAGAAAGAAATCGATCCAGATTTGAGTTTGTTGCAAACAATAGATTCAGTTAACAGATTTTGTTGCGGAAGAAAATGTCCATATCTCCTTGATCTGTCATTTGTTTGGAACTTTTTCGCACAATCTGGAATGATATCCGTAATATCTTTTCAACGAATCCACACTTGCCATAAATTTCCACCGGAGCACATGCCATCACGAAAGAGATCCTGTCAGCACTTTTTGGTCTCTGTTTTTTGACCTTCCCAAACAAAAGAGAGAGAAAGAAAAAAAGAAAAGGATTCGTACTAGAAAAAATAAAAGAATAGTGCCAAAAGAGAGAATAAGTGAGAGTTGTAGTTGTTATTAGGATGAAAACGAACGGAAATGGTTGGGAAAATCCATCCCATTTTTTGTATGTAATTATCTGGATGGAAACGAAAATGGAAATGAAAACTGAAAAGTCACGATTGGAATATGGGATCAGAATAATTGGGTATATGAAAAATGGAAAAAATTAAACAGAAAAATATCGGTAACAAATGAAAAATAATAATTCAAATCGGGAAGATAATAACATTGAGTTGTATAGTTAAATAGAGTTAAACAAGTTTTAACTGTTAAACATAGTCTTAAACAATAACATAGATGACTTACACGGTGAATTGCAGAGCAATGAGGAACGAAATCATGGTTACATGGGGAGCGCCATGGTGTCTAGCTATGGCCATGTGGGGCGCTGCATGCATAATCGATGGTGCCAGTAGGATTAGGGTTCAGAACTTTAGATGGGCATGCTTCAGTTGAGTTTGACTTTTTGGTTTTAATTCTATCCCAAGGGGAGTAAAACAGAAAAAAAAGAAAATACGGGAAAATACAGAATAAAAGATGGTAAATCCAAAAACTTATCATACAAACACTCTTTCCCTTTTTGTTCCCGTCCTGACCACTCTAATCCTATTTCTGCCTGTCCCCTCTAAATTCCGATCATATTGAAATGGTCAAAAAAAATGATTCAAAATCGGGACGAGATGGAAATTTACTGTCCCATTTTCACCCCTAGTCTTTGTTGTCCAGAGCCTTTTGTATCAGTTGTGTGATTACCTTTGTATCTAAGCTCACATCTCTAGTAGAATTTAACCTACGACTAACACGGTATCATCATTGAACACTTATTCAATTTTGCATTTGTTGTTTTGATTGAGCTAACCCTTGTTACAAATTAAAATTGTCTGAGCTCCACAAATTTCTACAGCAAACAGGGTTTGTGTACCAAGTAATCGCTCCATCAATCTTCGTTGGTTGATATGTTTGTTGCAAATCACCCCTACTGGTTTGGTAAGAACATGTAAGAACTTGAGTAGGCTCTTTGCCAATTTATTTTGTTGTTTGCTAATCATGGTAGGCACAACCAAGAAAAGGTAGCTTATGGCTTACACCCTCAACAACATGTGCAAATGCATCAACTTCAGGTACATGATGATATTCATGTACATGATGATATTTTAGTCAATTCATCAATACCTTTTTTGCTAGGAAATTTGATCCTCAGACATAAATTGGTTAGGAGCTAAATGTAGATAAAGAATTCAATGAACATAACTTATATGAGAAACAAATGATTTATATTACCTTTAGTGCTTTGACTCAATGTGCTTTGCTTGAATAGAAGTATATCTGTAGACACAATAAAGTTCCAGAATCGTGTAAAGACTTTAAACATCATTTTAGAGATGTTTTCATTCCTGTTTATTATATTGATCATTTGCTTACCAAGCAAATTAGATAACTTGAAGCAGAATAGTATGGCTATTAAATAATGCTTTCATATCTTTAAGGTCCGTATTATGTTTGATGGCTTAGATGAATTGCAGGAAGATAAAATGAGTAGGTTTATGAAAGTTGTCAATTTTGATATCTTAATTTTGCTCATCTCTAAAATTTACCATTCAATCTCTCAATTGTTTTACTTTCATCATCTAAAGATACAAACATGAATAATCAACATCACAAAATTGTGAAATATATTGCAGATGTGCCTTTAGAGCAAGAAGAATGTGATAAAGAGACGTTGTGTGATACTATATCTCTTACTTAAAACAACACAATTAGACAGAGAACACTCTTTTGTTTCTTCTCCTATGCCTAACATCTTGCAGGAGAGTGAAAAAAAGTCTAAAGGCAACATTCAACTACTTGATGAAATAAATGATATAGATAATGATGGTTGTATAGTACCTACTACAATGAAGGAAAGTAAGAAAATTACATTAGGAGTCTCTCATCGTATCTGAATAATTTAGAACGTAGGGAGTATGTTTTTTAAGAAACCAAAGGATTCTGGTTCCTATATAAATTTACAGTGTAGCAACCTTTGTTCACAGGAATACAATGTAGAAAATTTGGAGGAATAAATTCTTGGGGAGTCAATCCGTGAGAAAATGTTGGAAATCTAACATTCACCAGGACCTCTTTTCTGTCACGTGTGTTTGACCGAGGCAAATCACAACGAGATTAAGCACATAACACAGATCACAGAAGAGAGGACAGAAGCATAGGTATGTTGTGGAGGACATGGCAAGCAGCCGCACGACCTAGAACAGGCCGCCGGAGTAGCCATTCTTCGCGTGTGCCCAGCTGCTCACCATTACGGTTGAGATTGCTTTTCCGCTGCTTAGTGCTGCTCAAGTTAAGATTTGGAGTCATAAGATAAAGAAGTTTGGGTGGAAGGCAGGTTTGATTTGCCGTTTGGACCGGTCGGCACCAATTTGACCAGTCAAAAACCGGTAAAATCGTTATGAATTCAAAAGTTAGGTTTTAAAATGAAAACTGCTCAGTTTTTATGATTTACCGTTTGGTTTCTTCTAGTTTATGTTTGATTTTTCTGGTTTTAAAATTTGAATTTTGAAATAAAACCAACTTGACCGATTTTCATCCGGTTGGACTGGTTTTCGAATTTTTTTAGTTTTTCTTTTTTTCAAAATTTTAAATAAAAACCGATCAAACCGACCCGGTTTTTCCGTTTTGTAAATCCTGAGTGGAAGATGAACAACGATAGAGTATTGCTAGAGTGGATAAGTTCCGCTAGGTCACTACTCTCTCCATTCACATTATTTATAAGTCATTCTAGCATTTAAATTTTGTTTTCAAATATATGTTATTTTTACTTTTCAATATATATTTTTTTTCAACACACTTTTTCTCTTTCTAATAAATCTCTATTTCTATCTCTTTTCTCCTTGTTTTCTGTACACTATACTTTTTCACTTTTTAATTCTCGTGCCCAGAGCTAGAATGACTTATTTGTGAACGGAGACAGTATATGTTTTTTATTTACTTAGGATGTTTTCTTAGCAGCACACCTATAAGATACTCTGTAAATATTTGTGATATTTAAGTCAATAAGCTGGTGAATATGCACTTCTTAACATTTTCCTTTCCTAATCCAAGCAGCCAAGCCCTCAAACAGGAAGGGTAAAATCGGAGAACGAGCCGTAGCTCGTGAGGTGGCACCTTACCGGCAGTGTTCAATCCCTGGAATTGACACTGGTCTTTCACCAAGGGTTTATTCTCTTAAAAATAAAACATTACAGGTTTCTGAATAACACGTGAAAACACGAAGGAATTGCAACGCTTCTTATTACCTACGAAGGTCTTAGATCTTAATGGATTTTAAGAAGGATGTGCACTAGTGCACGCGTATAGATGTCAACATTAAAAAAAAAGGGTAAAATTGGAAAATAGAATGACTTGCTGCTTACAAGAACATCACGCGGATGGGTAGTCGGGCGCGGATCGGCTGCCTTACTCAGGCCGCGTTTGGCAGAGGGTTTGTTTGTTCGGATTTACTTTTTATTCTCTTGTGAACTGATTCTGTGGTTAAAAGTAATTTTTTTTATTTTTTAAAATAAACTTTTAAAATAAAAATAAAGTATCACTTCGTAGAATCAACATAAGTTACTTTTTTTTTATTTTTAGCTCTCAGCCTTTTTAAAGAATCACTTCACAAAATCAGATAAAAATAATTTTTTTTAAAAAATAGTATTTGACAGAGCTCTTTTGATTCTGTGTTAAAATCAAGAGCTGAGAGCTCTCACAAAAGACCCTCAATTTTGCTGGCCCTCAATTTTGCTACAACGCTTGCAGTAAAGCTCATCCACCGCTCCTTATTATCCAACGGTCCATTTCGACTTTCGATTTCAACAGAGTCCAGTTCGGTCGTTGTATACAGAGTGTTTCGCTGTATACCTTCAGAGAAAATTAAAGTTATTTATTTTTGGAATTTTTTTAGGTTAATCTTTGAGTAGAATTTTAAGGAAGGTCCTTCGAGTTTCCAAATTTTCTAAAGGTATCCTTCAAATTTTTCTCAAAGTTTATTAAAATTGTTCCATTAATTTCTAAATATTTTAAAATTGTTCCATTAGTTATAAAGTTTCTCATACCAAAGTTGTTCCGTCTTGGTGCAAGTATCCTTCGAGTTATTCTCAAAGTTTTTCTAAAGTTGTTACATTAGTTTACAAAGTTTTTTAAAGTTGTTACCTTAGTTCTCAAAGTTATTATATTATATTTGTGTACTAAAAGTTTCAAAACTTGTTTTTGTTAGTTTCTAAAGTTTTTTAAATTGTTTGGTTAGTTCCCGAAGTTTATTGTAACTTTAGGAAATTTTGAAAAATAAACAGAACAACTTAAAAAAATTTAAAAATTAATAAAACAACTTTAGTAAACTTTAGGAACTAATATAATAATTTTAAAAAATTAAGAAATAAATTAGAGAGCACCTATATAAATAGTAAATCTAACCAAACAATTTTGAGAATTTTTAGTATTTATCAGAACAACTTTAAAAAAAAAATTAGTAACTAAAAAAATAATTTTAGAAGACTTTGAAAATAACTCGGAGACCACCTATGCAAAGAGCTCGACAAAATAAACCTAACAGTATAACTTTAAAAAACTTTAAAAATTTGAGAGAATTTTCTTAAACTTTTGAGGATTAAAAAAATCCAAAATTAAAGAACTTTAATTTTTTTTTCTTAAGATATACAGTGAAATATATGATGTCTACAAGCGAAGTGGACCGTGTTAAAATCGAGAAGCGAAGTGAATCGTTTGATTAGGAGGAACGGTGGATAAGCGTTACTGCAACCTTGCAGTAAAAAAAGGTGTAAGGCAGCCGATCCGCGCCCGTAATCTTGTCCCGCCCTGCCGGCATGGGATTGACAGCCCACCGCCGAGACCGTCTTCACTGCAAGTGGGGTAGGCGGCGCGCGCGCAGTCCAGTGCCTGCCCTAGATCCTCACGCTGCTTGCGGCCCCTGCCCTGCCCGCCCTGTTTCTCCCCTAATCTCTCCAGTCTCCACCACAATCGGCTCTGGCCGCACCAGCGAAATCTGCAAAAGATCCATCTATTAGTGGAGCAAGCGAGAGGGGTATTCCGTCTCAAAAAAAAAAAAAAAAGCGAGAGGGGTACGTGACGCAAGATTCGCCATGGGGCGGAGCAGGAAGGACGAGCTGTCCCTCGACGGCTCCGGCGATCCGGTGCCGGCTGATTTGGAGGAAGAGGAAGAGGAGGAGGAGCAGAGTCGGGAGGAGGATGGGGACGGGGAAGAAGACGGGGAGGAGGAAGACGAAGACGGGGAGACGGCGGAGCAGGAAAAGGCGGAGGGGTCACCGCCGAAGCTGGCAGAGGGATTCTTCGAGATCGAGGCCATCCGCCGGCGCCGCCGGCGCAGGGGTCAGCTCCAGTACCTTGTCAAATGGTGATGCTTGCTTCCTGCAGCCCATTACTGCTTGAAATTTCTGCTCTGATCGTAGTAGCGCTGGTTCCTCTTGCTTGGATCGAGTTTGCTGTTTGCAGCGTTGATTGCACATGTCGTTCTTACGTCATTCGTAGCTTTGTAGTCGTGGTTGGTTTTTGGTGCGCTATATTTGATTGCTCTTAGATGAGATGTGGGTTTGGGAGGGCTGTTATGTCAAAGAATCCATGGATTTGTTTCTTCTTCGGTTAGATTCTGCTGATTAGGGATGAAAATAGGACGGTAAATTCCCATTCCGTCCTGGTTTCGATACTAGACGGGATGAGAACGAGAACGGCAAATGGGATCAGAGTTGTTGGGACGGAACGGAAATGAGATGAGCATTTTTTCGACCGTTTTCAGATTTACCTTTTTTGTTCGGTAATTTCCTGTATTTTTCCCGTTTTATTACACCTTTAATAGAATTAAAACTCGGGATATAAAGATTTTGTCAGTCAAAGTCAACCTAAGCATATCTATCTGAAGTTCTCAACCCTAATTCCATCGGTTAGATTAACAACACTCAGATACTAAATGATCACGATTTTGTTCCTCATGGCACTGCAATTCATTGTTTAACTTTATCTATATTATTGTTTAAGACTATATTTAATAGTTAAGACTTGTTTAACTCTATTTAACTATACAACTATACGCTCAATGTTATTATCTTCTTGATTTGAATTATCATTTTCTGTCTGTTACCGGTATTTTTCCATGACGATACATCCGTTTTTGTATGCCCGACTATCCCGATCCCGTATTCTGATCTCGACTTTCTCGTTTCTGTTTCCGTCCGACTAATTAAATATGAAAACAAAAATGGATGAACATTTTCCCGACCATTTTCGTTTGTTTTCATCCCTACTGCTGATGGAACCCATGTTCTTGTTTCTTCTTTTTTTTCATGCTTGTAAGATTTCAATCCAAAATGCCATCATGACGTGTGACCTTTGATGTAGCGAGCCCATGCTGGCTGGTTTTTTCAATAGACATGAACTTCGTATTCAAGAGCAGCAGTTGATGGCAATGTAGCGGTGCTCTAATGTGGTTCTGTTAATTGCCATAAGAGTATAGAACTAACCGATTGAATATATTGCGGTGTGCTTATTGGCTCGTCTTGCATTTGGGTGGCCATCTTTGGTAGGCATTGAATCATGCCTTCATCTATGTTCATTCTTTGCTTCATTCAATAGATGTTTTGTGTTCTTTCATTCATTGATTGTGACAAAGGATCCAAAACTGATTTTATGGTTATAAGCAGCATGTTCACTGCAATTATACTGAAAACTTTATGGCTGATTCTATATTCCTTGCACTTTGATGTGATTTGTAAGGCGTGGATGGCCGGAGAGTGCAAACACATGGGAGCCTTTTGAAAATCTGAAGGCTTGCTCTGATGTTATTGATGCTTTTGAGATGCGGTATGAATGTGAATCTTTCCTGCTTTCAATTGACATCTTACAGCAGATACCCTTTTTTTCTGATGGTTTAGTGGAGTGCAGGTCACGGTCACCAAGGTCCTCTCGGAAGCGCAAGCGTAAGGCCACAACAACTCCAACAACTGATCATAACCCTTCTCGTGGTAAACGTGGTCGGCCACCTCGGTCCGAGGCACGATCCCAGCCACAACGTCCTGCACTCGAACCTAAGATATTGCCCTGCAGGACAAGTACTAGGAGAGCCACCAATAATAGTAACAAGACCCCGTTAAGGGGTTTTGAGGCATCTATGAATGGATTTGGGCGACGAGTACTGGAGGAGGGTAGTTCTGGTGTGGTCTCAGTGGGTTTCCCATCTCAAGGGCCTCCTCTATCTGTTAGTATGACTCAACAAGGTGAACATCAACCTGTGAACGCTTTACCAAAGGTGGGCAACTCAGTTCAGGCACCCCCATCTCACGGTGGCCAAGTGACTGGTGCCAAGAAGCGCAAGTCTGGGTGTGTTAGGAGGTTTAAGTTGGATGAAGCAACACCAGGGCAAGGAGATACTCGTGATCGCACAAGTGAGAAGCCAGGCAATGAGTACGTTGATTCTACAGAAGGCGAAACTGTTGATAAGAGTAAGGGGGAGGAATATGGAAACCAAATTCATATTACTAAGATCATCAAGCCAGTGCGCTATTTTGCTACCCTTATGGATGGTGTGCAGCAAGTGTCAATACTATTCAAGGCGCTCAGGTGATTCATTTTCTAACTTCTTCCTTAGTCTGCTGTTTTTAGTTGCTAAATCTGTTAAAATTATATTTCTTACTGGTATTGTTCCCTTTTTCATTAGAGCAATGTTAGCAGAAATGTTGATACTTCATGCAAAAAAGTTGAAACAATAGTTTGTCGCAGTAGAGTGCTTAATTTGCTCACCTTTTTCCAATGTAACTAAATATTATATCAAGATCTGTGAAATCAACTGTTGAAACTATGCAATAAGAAGGAAAAAATATGTTGAATATTTTTGTTCTTCAAACATTTACTGAGCTTTTGATATCGGCTTATGCTCTTCTTTTACCCTGTGTCGCAAAGCTGATAGTACAATATGTGAATGAATTTAAAAACACAAAATTAGTTATTTATGCATGAAAATACGTATACAGTTTATTTTCATTTGTTTATGATATCATTTAGGAAATTAGTTGAGTTCTTGGGCAGTTTTCTTGTTATTTTGACAAGGGAGATTTTCTCTGTGGGGCACTGGATAGACCTGTTTTTGTCTGTTGGACACTATAATTCTCTATTTTGCCTCTCGGGCATTGAGAAAAACTGGTTTGTCTGTGGACCCGTGAAAAAAAAGGCGCCTTGGGGGGTAGGCGGCCCCTAGGCGCTGGGAGCTCAGGCAGCCCCGAGATCCTCCGTCCTTCACTCCTCACCCCCATCCACTTCTACAGCCTGCTGCTCCTCTTAGCAAGGAAAGAAGGAAGCAATGGCAACGGGCAGATCTGACCAAACACGAAGAAAGAAGCTTTGGCTGCTGCTCACGTAGAACTGATGGGGACTGATGGCGGCGACCCAGAGCTGGATGGAGGGACGCCACGCGACGCGTCGTCAGGCTGGAGGGGGCTGCCGCCGCCGCCGCCGCCGTGCCGTCCACGCCCCAGATCCAGCCGCCCGCCATGGCACCTTCCTGTTGCTGCCCCAGAGAGAGAGAGAGAGAGATTGGTGGTGGCTGCTGGCGGCTGGGTGGGTGGATGGGTTGGAAAGTTAGGGTTAGGGGAGGGTTGATGGGCCAGCACTGACCAGCCCATCTCACATTTTTTTTTTCAATTTCTTTTCTATTTTCAACCTTCTATGTGTTGAATAAAACTATAAAAATGCGCCACTTAGCAAAACGCCTAGGTGCGCTTAGACACACTTAAACTCTAGGCGGTGGTCTAACGCTCGCTTAGCGCTTAGCGCCTATTTTTTCATGGCTGTGGACACTGTTAGGAGAAGTGGCCGTTATCAACTTTTTTCTCAATGCTCAAAATACATTGCAACCTTAAATTTTGCACAATGATAGATTGTTACATTTCCTAACCATGTGTTTTTTTTTAACATTTATTTTTCCCATTGCTTGCATAGTTTGATTTTTAAAATAATATTTTTCCTAGCTAAAAAGTTATGTACTCAATGAGCAATAATCTGTAAAAAAACACATGAAAGAAAATACATCAACGTATGTTTGTGCAAATTTGAAGTTGCAATGTATTTTGTGCATTGAGAAAATAGTTGACAATGGTCATTTCTCCTAATATGGTGTCCTACAGACAAAAACCAGTTTTCTTAGTGTCCGAGAGGTGAAACAAAGAACTACGATGCCCCACAGACAAGACCAGGTTATCTAGTATACCACAGGAAAAAAATCTATTCCAGAATTAGGCACCAATTGAGTGGTGAAGCTAGATCAGACTTCGTGAGAAAATGTCTAAGGATAGAGACACATCAGTGCCTTCTTGATATTGTTATATTTTAAATATTGTACACTGGTTGTTTTAAATAGATATCTTAAAATTAAGCAAATATAATGGATATAAGGATCTCGTTTGAGAGCATTACATATGCATTTGTTGTTTCTGGTGTACCCAACTGAGAATACATACTTCAAGATATAATTTGTTCAAGTTATAATCAAGCATGCTGGCACCACATTTCTAGAAACTGTCATTGTAAGTTATAATCAAGATGTATAATACAGTCATGTGCTTGGTCCTGTGGGTTGGAACTGTCTACCAAGGTATCAGAAATATCTGCTGTACTGATGTGACTTGGTATAATAAACATTACTTTTCAAGATTGATGGAATGAACTCGTGAGTTATTTCTTAATGTGTATGAAGTCCTAATGTACATTGAGACTGATGCGCTTGTATAGCCAAGTTTTGAGTATCAGTAAAAACATGAAATGTCCCAAACAATAGAAATCAGTTATGCTCTGATAATCCATCTAGACTCTTAGCACTAGGCAATAGTATCCAGCTATGATGGAATTAACATGGCCGGTCACTATTCAAATATCATGCAGTTTCATGTTCTGTTCTTTATGTTTGACTTGCACAAAGCGGCTTATATGTTTTGTTATTCCCTTTTGCTGGTTTGTTATGATGCCATATGAACCACCATGATCAACAGCTATATGTTTTTCTCTTAAAATCTCTTCTTAATATTTTCCTCAACCAACAGGTCCAATGGAGAGGAGGTGCTTGTGGATGACAAAAAACTGAAAGCTAATTACCCATTGGTGGTATGATCTCATCGTCTTCTCATTTTACTCGACAAAGGAAACATCAATGACACAATTTTTTTTCCCTCCTTTGCAGCTTATAGATTACTATGAGCAGCATCTTCGTTATAACCCCACCTCATGAGAACAATGCCTCCGTGCTACTGGATTCCTGTCTATGCTTCTATTGATGGATAATGAATGGCGATGTATTTTCCGTGACATTTTCTGCTAGATATATTTGTAACTCTATTGAGTAGCAGTTAGTTTGTTGTGTTGGTCTTGTAGTGTTTCTTCTTAGTAAGTAGACAATAATGGAATGCTGTGTAAACGACATGCACATTATTGTGTATATGCTAAGAAGTAGTTACTCCGATATTACCAAACTATATGATAGGCATGGTCTGATGGCAAAAGTTTTCCAGCAAGTCTGAACCAAGTTTGCAAATATGCTTTGCACCTTTGGGCAGCTCATCTGTGTTATGAAATTACCATGAGTTTTGGGTTGTTTTCAATGTGTGCTAATTTGTTCTGTGTGATAGTGTTAGTGTTAAAAGCTTAGCTATATCACATTTTCCATCCGTGTTTCTAATGTCACAGAAATATTGCTGTGTTTCCTATTATTTACTTACAAAATTTGGAGACCAAATAACCCATTTTTAATGCACTAGTAATCTTAACTTGTAAAATTATTTCTTCTATACCTTTTCATGATTTGCTTGCTGCTCAGTTTTGTTTGGTTCTTATTTTCCATCATTAAGTTCTTGGCAACAGGGATCCCATGATGTTCGACTGTGGACTTGCAATATTTTGGTGTATGCCGACTATGATAAGTAAATAGTCTCAAGGGTGTAAAACAAAAATTCAGACAGGGAAGAGGATAATCTAACAGCAGTAGTTATCAAACACTGCAAGCAAGAGGCAAGTTGAGATTCTTAGAAGACATCAACAGGGCAAAGCAATCCCACTTTCCTGCCCTTGCATCCAAGACAAAAACGCTTTCTTGCCTTGTATGCCTGACTCTTAAACATGTCTAGTCCTCCCTCTATATATGTTCTGATGAGCATTTTGTGGTGCAATTCTGGCTTATACTTTAAGCTAGGAGTTCATCTACATTACACGAGGTTGTACTTGTGCATAAGAGCAGCTCTCGCTCGGTGACAATGGATGACGACATGAAGCACCTAAGGTAGTAGCTTTATTGTGAGATATCATTGTTACAGATTCATGGTCTTTCCATTTCACTATGAAGATTGATTCGTTGCTAATCGCTCGCTTCTTCAATTAGTTATTTGCAATGGTGCTTAATGAAAAACTGCAGCACCATGTCATGTTCTGCTGTATTAACAACAACCAAGTAAGATTTTTCCAGGGTCAGGTTTTCCGGCAGGGGAAAGGAAGATCGAGTTGGCAGGGAGACTGCTATGGCAGTACCGTCTCAGCGAAGCAGAAATTCCGGTAGAGCTGTAAATAATTTAAGTTTCGTACTCCGTTTTTATCTGATTGAATGTGAAACGTTGAATTACTAAATCGAAGCTGACTTAATTTACCAGGGCTAATGAGCAATGGGGAGGAGTACGACGCAGCGTACGCGGCCACCGTGGCAGCGGTGGCGTATGCCATTGCTGCTCGAGAGGAGGAGAGGTTAGCATCTCAGGACACGCTTTCGGCGGCGGAGAAGTTTGCATCCGGGAGCAAGCGTCGTCTCCCAGAGAAGTTAGGATCGCAAAAGAAGCGCGCCTCATTTGACGAGCGTCAGACCGCACCACCAACGACTTGGAAATCGCCAACCAAGAGAGGTGAAAGCCTGAAGAGGCCTGTTGAAGGCAGCAAAATTTCAAGATGGTTTAGCGGTAAAGAGCCGCTCGATGACGATTACGATGATGAACAAGGAGGTACCTAAAAAGCAATTTAAATACAATAACAATCTAGCACAAATCCTCTTTGCCGTGCCTTTATTTTTTTTGTTTTGAAACTGATTGTGATGCCTTTATTGGTCCTATATATATATATATATATATATATATATATATATGAAATTGATTTCAGTCAATGTGTCGATCAAGAGGCCACTAAAACCGGCACAAAAGAGGCCGGAAGGGACCTCCTCATCAGGTCAAAATGTGGCAGAGAAGGTGATTGATTCCGCTCCAAGCTTGAGGAGGGGCCCGAGCTTCACACGTAAACCATCAGAGAAGAAAGGAAGCGGGAGATACGAGCAAGATCCGGCGCAACAGATGGTGCCGCCTGCAGCAGCCCCCGCAGCCAAACCGACCAGCTCGTATTCTGGTAGAGCCAGCGGTAGAGTTGCGGATTCCGGAATGGCTCCTCGCAGCGAGGCAGACGCGATGGCGGATGCTTGGGAGAAGGAAAGGTTGGAGAAAATTAAGAGGCAGTAAGTGGTGGTGAAACCTTCCAAGTTCATGGCCATTTGGTACATTTGTACTAATTGTTTGAAATAAGCATTCACCTGCCACAAATTTCTACGTACTAGGTACAACGAGACAATGGATACGATAGCCGAATGGGAGGCCGAGAAGAAAGCCAGGGCGAGGCGGAAAAAGCAACTAAAAGATGAGGTTAATCACATGAGCGAACATTTTTGTTCTTTTATTATCCATTTACTCTAAAATAATCAAATAATCCCTTTGTTTTCAAATTAGTGTTCAAAATTGAACTAAAATTATTTTCCTATTGATAATAACTTAAAAATAGAAAGATATTTCTTAATTGAAACACAAACTTGTGCTGCTTTAATTGAAGACGTCTTCTCGCTTCCCCTACAGAGTGACTCGGAGAGGAAGCGTGCAAAGGCGCTGGAGGAGTACAACGACGAGATGGCAAGAATTAACAAGGTGGCCGCAGCATCGAGGTTGACAGCCGAGCAGAAAAGGAGGAACGCGGAGATGAAGGTCAGAGAGAAGGGAGACAAAATACGGTCCACAGGAAAGCTTCCCTCGACGTGTGGCTGCTTCTGACATCATGTCGTGGGCTTTTATATAAATATATATATACTCAATGAAAAACATGCTATATACTTATGTGACTATCTATTAGATATAGATAGCGATATAAGTATGTGTATAGAGTGACTCATGTTTATGTACAATTTGTGTATATTTTCTCTGTTTTATTATATAAATATTTTTATCTTCGTCTGAAAAAATAGCAGAGAAAGTAAATGACGCTGTTACCCTTCCAGGTTGGTGCTGTGCGCTGCTGTGTCGTGTCGATTTGGTGTGCTAGCTCTTTGAATTGTTTTTCCCGAGAGAGACTCCATGAATTCACCGGTTCTGTACCGAGGTGAGAGAGAGAAAGAATAGTCTGCTCGGTGGGAGGCTAAATTCATTGCTTGTAAGTTCCATGGGCTCCAAATGCGTACATATTGGAAAAACTTTTGAACCCCTGAAATGCTTACATAATGGGTCGGAGTAAGTATAAATTACTTGATTCCTGAACATTCTTGTGCAATCCTCTTAATGGCATTGACGAGTGAAGGCATTGCCTCACATGTTTAATATAACAAACACGTAGCTGTACAACCTGATGAGAAGTTCAATTAGCCGTCATAGAAACATTTGCAGCCAATAAAAAGACTAGACCAAACCATGAAACCATAATAGTATGATGTGTTTCCTTGTCATTAGTTGTGATGAATCGGGCATGAACAAGCGACTAAAAATCACTGCACTTGTTTGTCACTAGCACGTCCCAGCCTTGCTAGTCAGTAGTCAAGAAGCATATAAGCCATATGTGTGTCACAGTCCAAGTTGGAGGGATTCACCCCTAGTGACAATTGTCCATTGAGTTGAAGAAACAGAAAATGGTAGTTTTTCAACGTCAACTATCATGTTTGTAGACGACTCCTAAACAAAGTTTTCGCCCATTTAGCCTTTTTTAGTAGAGCTCTCAGCTCTTGATTCTTTGAATTCACTCCTGATTCTTCTGTGAAGTGATTCTGTGGCTGAAAGTGATTCTTTTTTATTCTTTAGAATAAACTCTTAGAATCAACACAATTTCACAGAATCAAGAGAAATATTTTTTTCAGCTCCTAACTTTTTAGTTTATTTCAGAGAATCACTTCACAGAATCAGATAAGAATCACTTCTTTTGAAAAATAACGTTTGGCAGAGCTTCTCTGATTCTGCCTGAAAATCAGGAGCTAGGAGCTCTGCCAAAAGGGCCCTTACTTGGGTAAAGAATTTATGTTGTCTTTTTTTTCTCTCTTTAAGCTACATTTTGAGCTTAGTTATTAGAATAATAGAGGAAACCATACACTATGGACGAGGATGGATATATCATATATGGGAGGGCCAAACCCCGGCAACAGAAACGGTTCTCTGAATATTGAGGGCCTCTTTGTTTCAGCTTCTCAGCTGGTTTTTTCAGCTAAAAAGTTGAAAATTGAGAAGTTGAAACAAATATGGTTCTGAAAAGCCCGCTTTTGAAATGTTGAAAAGCTAGCTTTTGCAAAAATAAATTAAAAGCTGAAAAGCTCACTAAAAGTTGCTTTTCTAGCTTTTGATGTGCACAAAAGATAAGACCCTGTTTGCTTTAGTTTCTCAACTAACTTTTCCAGCTAGAAAAGCTGAAAAGTTAGAAGCTGAAATAAACTGAGTTTTAAAAAGTTTGCTTTTGAAAAGCTGAAAAGCAAGCTTCTGATGAAATAAACTAAATGCTGAAAAGCACATTTTACGCTGCTTTTTTGGTTTTTGGTGTACTGAGATGCTAAAAATATAATACAAAAGTTAACTTTCAAATTTCATTAGCCAGCCTTTTCAACTAGCCACCAGCTAACTTTTTTAAAAGCACAGAAGCAAAAGCCAAAACAAACAGGCCATAAATGTATATTAAAAAGCTAACATCCAAATTTCATCGGTCAACTTTTCAACTAGCCATGAGCTAGCTTTTCTAAAAGCTCAAAAGCTTCGGCTCAAACAAAAAAGGTCTAAACCGGAGGGACATTCCTTTGAAGTAAGAGAGAATTCACTATGAGCCAAAAAAAAACTCCTAATTCCTTCTCAGCCACAAAAAAGTTTGTTTGCCCTCCTGTGCTCTCGATTGAAATTTCCCTTCCTCTATATGCCATTCCTGAGTAGAAAAATATTCTAAAATATTTTTTCATCAAAGATGTAACATGAAACTAATTTTTATAAAAGACTAGAAATACTGAGATTTTTTTAGAATTTTATAAAGTTCTTTAACACATCTAAAAATTAAGATAAGTTAAATGTGTGTGACAATTTTAGTTCATAATATCTGTTGAATTTACAATGGACTTAATAACAAATGTTATTCATCGCTATATGTTCTATTACCATAAAAATTGGCACGAATATTGAAGCAATGAAAGTTGTGCTTCAGTGTGCTATACCAAAGTTGAAAAAAAAAATCCCCAAACAATAAAAGAAAATCACGTAGGAATGGCATATAGGAGAAAGAAAATTTGAACCGAAGATACAAAAGGGAAAATAAATTTTTCGATGGCTGAAAGAAATTAGGAGTTTTTTTTAATGGCTTACAGGGAATTCTCTCTTGAAGTAACACCATGCTTTGTGACAATGCACGAGAAAGTTGCTACTTAAAATACATTTTTCTCTAAATTATAAATAAAGATCAAATAATTCAAAAATAATGTACTCCCTCCGCTTCTAAATTGATGTCACCATTGATTTTAAACATCATTTTTAACTATTCATCTTATTAAAAAAAATAGTTCACATGTACAAAATTATAAAGCATGTTTCAAAGACTTTTGATAATAAAGCAAATTATAACAAAATATGTGAAAATTTATCATATTTTTTTAATAAGGCAAAGCGGTTAAAGTTGATGTTTGAAGTCAACGTGGACACCAGTTTGGGAATGAAATGAGGAGAGTCCATCTCACTAAATCTTAACCTTTTATTTATTTTTCAATATCAATACTACTTCCTCCTTTCTAAAATATAAGCATTTCTAAATTTTGTCAAAGTCAAAATTTTATCACTTTGACCATTAATAATAAAAAAATTAATAAAATTTTATCATATAGAAATTATATTTTTTTAGATTCATTATGAAATAAATTTTCATAAAAATTATACTTTTATATTTGAAATTATATAATTTTTAGCTATTATTTAGTTTAAAGTAATAAAAGTTTAACTCTAACTAAATATATAAAATACTTATATTTTGAAACGATGATGAGAGTATCTCTTATTTCCTCTAACCTGAAATGGAAAAGTTCAAGCGCTTTGCCGATAGTGGCGAGCTGCGCACCAAACACCCCACATCGAGAAGCCGTTACCGCTCTCTGCTCCAAGGTGCTCCTCGAAGCCCAAAACCCCTGTTCCCCACGATCCCACCCATCTCCTTTCCCCTTCCTCTTGGATTCCGTCGGCTCTGCCGCTGCCGCCGCATCTTCCACTGTCTCCGGCGATGGCTAATCTTTCTCACACCCTATCCCCGAGACCACCGTCCTGCCCGGGACTCGTTCCATCCGCTGCCGCACAGGGTTTTAGGTCGCTGGTCGTTTGGATTCAGGGCTACGGTTTGGGACGGCGGGGCCGGGATGGTGCCCAATGTGGCGGCGGGGGTGACGCGGCCGCTGGAAGCCGAGCGCTGGGCCATCGCAGAGGAGCGCGCTGCCGAGTTGATCGCGCGCATCTAGCCCACCCCAGCCTCAGAGGAGCGCCGCAGGGCCGTCGCCGACTACGTGCAGTGGCTTATGATGGGTTGCCTTAGCTATCAGGTATAATCGTTGCCCCGTAATGTTGTTTCAGTGGATAGATGTGCAGTTTGGACAAGTCAGCAGGCACCATACAGGGGTAGTGACATCTATGAGTGACTTTGCGGCGCGGTTTTACTCTAAAAATGTTTTTGCAATTTGCCATTGAAGCGAAAATTATCCTTAATATCCATAGCATCGCGTGGGGAATTCACCAAGTTGTACCTATATTTGCCGCTAGTGGCATGCTGCAAACAGAATGATTAAAAGATAAATCGTAGCTGTGTGGAATTGACCAGGAAGATATGCCTGTTGTGGGCAATAACACCTCAAGTGAGAAAAAACACAAAAGAAGATATCAAACAAAATGGGAACACGCCAAGATATCAGAGAGGCGAATCGAGCATGTAGCAAGGTTGTGCGTCAAGCTGCCATTCAAAAGCAGGCACCGGAATCAAGGGAAGCAACCCAAAGGGGTGACCTGAGAACACAATCCCACACCGCTACGCAGTAGCAAGGCCGCCCTGTGTTCTCAGCACATCCCTCCGGGTTCAGCTTCGCTTCATTGCAGACTTGCAGTTGCATCAACATGGGCAACAAGCATGCTCTGGAAGGGGTGATTTGGAGTGTCTGTCGAGTGTTTGAAGAAGAATGCTTGGTTTTGGGAGAGGAAGAAATATGAAGAGCACGGTGTGATGTATTTTGGGGACAGCCGCATGTCACAGTGTTGACATCATGGCAACACCGTTCGTTTTGGCGCTTGGCCCCACCCGCCGTAGTGGCCGTATTAGTTGAACATGCAAACGCTGCCAGACGGAGAAATTTTTTTTTTTTTCTTATGCTGTTGTTTTCCTCACCAGAGCATCGACTTGCAAGCCTCCACCAGCTAGTCTCTACTTTTTCTTTTCAACGCTGCAAAACGTCTCACAGAGATGGTTACACTACGTGCACACAGAAAAATACACACCTTCTCAGACATCTTTCGGTTAATCTCTTTTGAATCTCCCCTTTTTTTAAGACCCACAAAAAATATTGTTTCTAAACAAAAAAATTCCTCTACATCCGTTCACTGAAATTTGCTAGCGTTGAAACTGAAATTTGTTAATCTCTTCCCGATCGCTCTGCTCCAAAGCATTGAAAACGTAAATTTGTTAGCCCAACACAAACGTCCATCACCTGATCGGCCACCTCCACTCAACTACTCAATCGGAGACCATTAGCAATTAATTGATATTTTTTGTAATAATTAATTTGATACATAATATACCAATATTTTTCTCAAATTATAAATTTGTTTATGTTCAATGGGTATAAAAACTAATTTCAAATCTACAAGGGTAGCATGGACAATTTTTTATATTTTTTAAAGAGTCCGAGTTAGAGCCATAAAAGCTTTTTTCCAAAGAATCAGATCGAGAGCTATTTTTAAAGAGTCAGAGCCCTATCAAACAGAGCTTTAATATATTATTTTTTTTAATTTAATATTTTTTCTTAGACCTTAGCATTATCACGGGTATCGGTTCTACCGCTCTATCTAGGATTTGTCTCTTATTGTACTATAATTAACTATACTAACTTATAGCTAAACTGTTGTATCTGTAGATGATGTGAAAATCGTAGTCGATTTTATTTACTATTTTTATACATAATATTAAAATAAGTGTGTTAACTTGATCATGATGCATATAGATACATATGCAAAATAGGAATATACTTAAAATTAAAATTTTGCTACAATTATTGATGTACCACGATGATGAGACCTATATTTGTTAAAGAATTTCTAAAGTGCATCAAGTTTAAGACTTGAACCTTTTATTTGGTGTTGAATAATGAGAACCTTATAACTTGAATTTTAATATATTATTTTCTTAATTTAATATTTTTTCTTCAACCGTAGCATTAGCACGGGCATCGGTGATTAATTTTAGAAGACATGAATTTAGAAATTATGGAAAACAAGTCAACCTCCGTCTCACAATATAGCGACT
>BCLH01000061.1:206739-219129 GCA_001602315.1 Zoysia pacifica
TACAATAAATAATATTTTCATATTTTTTGAATAAGACTTATGATCAACGATGGATATTTTAAAATCTATTAAGACACTTATTAATTGGGACGGATGGAGTAGTGTATTTTAAGGTCAATCTAGTAACATTCCATCTGTTCCAGATTAACTTCATTTCTAAAGTTGGTCAAAGTCAAACTATCATAAGTTTGATCAAGCATATTAAAAAGTTTACCAACGCTTAAGATATAAAAATAAGCATAACTAGATTCATCGTAAATTAATATACTTTCAAGATATACTTATGATGTGGCGTAGATATCAACCTTGTTGATGAATTTGTTCAACAAAGCCGGTCTATCTTTAACCTAATATAGAAATTTTAGTACAAAGTAGTAATTTTTTTTAAAAAAAATTGTAGATCTTGATATTTTGCAATGGATGATTAAAATAAGATAGGTTCATTTACTACAAACTTTAAAATACATATAACAATGGAGGGAGGAGTACCGTTGTTTTTCCTCGCAATAAAAAGGAGTACCATTGTTTTGTACTTTGATATTTTTTATTTAGAAATTAAAACTTCAATGTATTCATTCTATATAGAGATAACTTTAGTTCAAATTTATTATCAACTACTCCCTCCGTCCTAAAATAAGCGATGTTTTTGACTTTTTGAAATTAATATTTGACCATTCGTCTTATTTAAAAAATTTATAAAAATACGAAAATAAAGCATTTCTAATATTGAATCATTCACAGTAAAATAAATAATATTTTTAAAAAATTTTGAATAAAATGAATAGTTAAAAATAGATTTTTGAAAATTAAAAAAACACTTATTTTAAGACAGGGAGAGTAGCAACTTGGTGTGAGTTTTTATACAATATTGGAGTGTGGTTTAGGATGCAAGATGTTATGTCGCACGAGCAAGTGTTGTGTAGTATAAATGAATTACCCACCTTTTTCATCAGCTTAAACTTTTGAAGTCAACTGGTTGGTGCATATAACTCAATATAGTATCAAAACTGAAGGTCTCTAGTTCGAATCCTGACGGGTATAATTTATTAAAAATAAATTGTAGGACACTTCTATTCTACGTTTGCGCTTAGGAGAGCTTCACATAAAAAAGCGTGTTGTAGTATAAGTAAATTGCTCACTTTTTTATCAGTTTAAATTTTTAAAGTCAATTAATTAATGCATACAACTTCACCAGTGACGAGCAAGCCATCCGTGGTGCGACAAGCAGCAGTAGGGCTGATCCGGAGGGGAGGATCGGCAGGGTGGTCACTGTGGGCCTCTGAATTTCAGGATCCCCTCACTGTGGTGTGCAATAGGCAACTCATTACACCACATGCCTAATAACTTTTTATTACCCATCTTATTTAAAAACATAATAAATATCATATTTTATTATAACTTCGTTATTATTAATTATTTTAAGATGACTAATAATTTTACATATTCAAGTTAATTTTTAAATAAATTCATAAAAACAATGTTAAAAGTTAAAAGGGAGATAAACGGAGAGATTACATGTGAAATAAAGTCTCGGACGGTGGTGTAGTGGTTTCTATGGTCTTCAGGGAACCCGCAGTTGCTGCCGACAAGTGTCTGCCCTATTGGCCACTCCGCCGAACAATGAATGACTATTATGGCTAAAATATCTTCTGATTCTTTCATATCGCATGTCTCCCCATCGCAAAGTAAACCTGCTGTCGAATTTGCACTAAACCATAACCACATACGATGGATACCTCCATCAGTGCCGACAGTGCATAGCTTTTCAGGGCAGATATTTTGGCCGTCCACAGCTCCACTTGCAAATCCCATCCACACAAGCAGCTTTCCCAGTGGCTCCCATCCCCATCACCTCGCCTATAAAGACGGCTAACATCATGGTCACAGACTGTGCTCTTACTCCAGCGCTAAAGCTCAGAAGATCAGGGGAAAGAAGCAAAGATCGATCCTGCCATGGCGGAAGGCAACAACTCCGGCGACCTGATGTCCAGCGGCAAGGTGGTCGCTGGGGCCGCCATGTCGGTGTTCGAGCAGAAGAGCGTCGATAACGTCGACAAGAAGGAGGTCGCCGGCGCGGCCGCGGATATCCTTCACGCAGCGTCCACGTACGGAAAGTTCGAGGACAAGCCGGCCGGGCAGTACATCGAGAAGGCCGAGGGGTACCTGAAGGAGTTCAGCTCCGGACCAGCCACCGGCGCCGAGAAGGTGGAGAAGACCGAGGCCCAACCAACAGGCGACGAGCCCAAGTCCGAGGAGCCGGCGCCTGCACGTGCCGCGGAGGAAGGCAAGTCAGACGGGCCTGGCATCGGCGACTTCGTCAAGGGCGCCGAGTCGATGATGGAGAAGCAGGGCGGCGGGGAGCAGGGCGCCGGCGGGCTGTTTAAGATGGCTCAGGGGTTTATGAAGTAGAGCGCAGCTTCATGCGTGCAGCGCTTACTTGAATCGTTGTTTGCCTTTGTGTTTATCGTATTGTATTTCTATGTAACAGCAACCTCGAATAGTACCTCGTTGTGCTCATGCGTACGGGTGATAGACTAATGGATGGAGAAAACGGTGCGAGCGCTGCCCATGCTTGTTCTCTTGTCATGAAAACGTAAAATGTTGTATGATGGTGTTGCTTGTGAGCATATAAAAATGTTTATTGACGGTTAATTATTTTTGTTGACACTCAAAATTTGTATTTCGAGAAGTTCGGAAATTCATGTTTGATAGGCCGAATATAATAGGAGATGTTTAAATTTCGGTTGGTAATAGTTATTTCGCAATAATTATTTTTAACATGACGTGAAGGATATTTTCGAAGAGTTTGATTAAATTCTACTAAAAATAAAAGAAATACTTAAAAAGACATGTAGATAATGTCAAATTTATGATTTAAAAGTTTCAAAATATAGTCCTCACCGAGACAATCAAAAACAGGCATATGAATCACTTAAATCAGAGTCCGGAAGAGTAAATCACGGCCTTAACAAAAATAACTGCTACAAGACAAGAACTTCGGCAGACCCTTTTCTGGAATCGTATTTTTGAAAACCCGGATTGTTTGGCAAGTACCGGAGTGTCTGGTTTCGAAGTGTCCAGCCAAGTGCCGGAGACTCCAGTCGACGCCTTTTGAAACCAGATTTTAGACCCCCAGAGGGTCCGACGATGTGCCGAAACATCCGGCACCGGAGTGTCCAACCTAAGACCAGAGTGTCCAATACCTGAAGTCTATTTTTTAGAGTTTTGACATCAAATCAGATGTAATTTGTTTTCTAATCAAAAGATTTGTGACTACAAGGGGTAAGACCACCTACCTCAATATAAACAAACTTAAGGCTGATTGAGGGGATATTCCAATCTAACTTATCATTTTCCTTTACGTTTTTGTCTCTCCAAAGCCTAATCCCTTCACTTGAACCCGTTTTGCTGTTCTTCTTTCGTCTCGACGATGATCAAAGGCTATCCGACTGACCTGACCGAGTCTAGATCAACCCTAAGATGATCCTCCTCCGACGGTTACCTCTCGAGATGGAGTTGTCTATGTGCTATCCAAATATGGCGTTGAAGAGGCGTCGGCGTTCCCGCACACAGACGTGCGAGCGGTATGTTGGCCCGAGATTAGCGACTCCACTGGAGAACGAGTGATTCCGGTTGCATAAACCGAATCATCGTTTTCCACCATGACCTTCGAGATCTCCACGACAAACATCGTCATGCTATCCTTGAACGAGTTGTCCGAAGAGGCGCGCAAAGCGTTCCTAGAGCGTTGGAAGGCCTCCGAAGAGGCGCGCAAGGCGCGAGAAGAGCGGGAGCTACAGAAGTACTTGACGTGTTTCAAAAAGGACCAACAAGGCGCGATGTCTCAAGTGAAGGAGCCCATTCTTCCGACCGTCGTCAATGACGTGGCCATGGGTGCTGCCAATGTGAGAACATCTTCACAGCCTCTCGTTACTTTTGAAAACTTTTGGTATTACTTTGTCGATTTGAAAAAGGACTTGAATAATGATATGTAATACATGATTCAAAAAAATTTGTCTAAATCATCTAAAAATGCTAGTATTGCATCATCTTCTAATGTTGCGCATGTAGGTCCTCCTACTAGTACATTGGAGCCCACTACGTCTAGTGTAGAACAACCTCCGTATAGCATACCGTTGAACTCGTTTAGTGGAAAAACTAGTTTTCTATCTTATATGCAAACTAATAATTTGATAGTGTCTCCCACTAGCGTAGAGCCAGTCACTAGCATCCCCAATCCGGCGACGAGCCAATTGAATAAATTGGCTAATTTTGTTCCTCCTTACCTACCATCGCATATAGCACACCACTTATCCCACCAAGCGATACGGTATCCCTCATGACCACATTCATAATGAATTCTTTAGCGCCATGAAAACGAGCACACATCTCTCACCATCGGGCATATCCACTAGGCCACCCATAGCAAACATAGAAGAGTGTATGGCTCGCATTAAATAGGACTTAAACAAACAATTTTGTGAGACGCTAGGGGTAAACCTCAAGGAAAGAGACCGAATTTATCAAAAACCGTACCCCATGTATTTTGATTCGGTCCAATATCTTGTTGGATGGCGTGTTCTCGACTTCGTCAAATTTAATGACGAAGATAGCAAAACCATTTAAACACGTTAACCAATATATAACACACCTAGAAGAAGCGGGTTTTAGTGAGACTTTGAAAGTACGGTTGTTTTCTTTATCACTAACCGGAATTGCTTTCTCTTGGTTTTCATCATTGTCCTCGGGCTTCATAGACACGTGGGAGTCTTTAGAGCGCAAGTTTTATGACCACTTTTATTCCCGAGATAATAAATTAAAATTGTCACATTTGACATCGATTCGACGAGGGAAAGATAAACCCATTGTTGACTATCATTGACTGTTTAGAGATATTAAGAACCGATACTTTATTTTAACAATTTTTGAAAAAGACCTAGCAGACCTAGCTTTTAACGGTTTGTGGTCGCACCTTAGGGAAAGTTAGGAGGGATACGATTTTTTTACATTTACTCACCTCCAACAAAGGGCTTTGGCTCAAAAAAGCCGAAGTAAAGAAATAAAACATGATTACAAGACCCGTCGGAGCGTGCACGTCATAGAATGTGATTCGGATAGCTCCGATGAGGATTCCAATGACATTCCAGTTACCGAGTTCGTTTAGCCCTCCAAGGCCAAATTGTTTACTTGTGATTCGCTCAAACTAGTTCATAAGAATCGGAAAGATGATATGAAATACATTTTTTATGTAGCTAAGTGTGATAAAATATTTGATGAGTTGCACAAAGGTGGATACATTAAGATTGCATACACTTTACCTTCGGCAGATGAAATTAAGCGTAGAGCATATTGTAAATAGCATAACTCTTATTCTTATGCTACTAACGATTGCAATGTTTTCTGTCGATAGGTCCAATCAGCCCTTAATGAGAGACGATTGAGTCTTAAAGAGATGAAGATCGACAAGCACCCTTCCCCTCAACACTTTAAAGCTCAACCCCAAGGTGTTGATTCGACCTCATCAAGTCGATAAAACCAAAAAGAAGAACATGATCATCGGAGAGGAGATGCCTATTTTTTCGTGTGAGAAAGGGGCCTCTAGAAATGTGATGCTCAATAAGTCACCCGATGGTCAAGAGTCTCTCAAGGTCACCATCCAGGGCTCTAGACCCGAGGGGCAAGTTTCGCAGCCTAAGATGATAAAGCCGAAGAACCCTAAGTCTGGCAAGTGAAAAGTAAACCAAGACAAGGCAATGGATAGGAAGATGGGGCTCAAAAGCGCCTTCGACCGTCTTATGGCCAAGTACAAAAACAATCGGTCTACGAAGCGGTCAAGATCATCACCAAAGGGAGGCAGCCCATCTAGGAAGGAGATGAGGGAAACCATGGATGGTCATGGGCCTCCTCCTCTTCCTCCACATAGGTTCAGAGTGCCACCGTCATAGTTCCATCCTATGCCTTGCCCACCGTTTTCGGTGTGGCATCCATACAAGAGACCATAAATACCTGTGTCACCGATGCCCATACCACCAATGCACATTTCACCGATGCCATACTTGCCATTTCATTCGAGGTGAAACGGGTCGAGGGGAGATGTCTTCACAAGGCTCTTCAGTCTTATTCCAGATTGGACGAAGTCTTGACCGATTAAAGAACAAAGAGGGGGATCTACCACCGCGCCTAAGCAAGAGTGGTGCTCAAAGCAAGGTAAAGAACCTGCACCTTTCACTGTTGTTCATTAAAAAAGCACATCCGGAGGTGTCGTGAAAATCGCACAACCGATATCAAAATCGGGAAAGTCTTCACGGGACCGATCACTTTGGATTACTTGGTCGAAAAAGCTTCCCCTGACCATGAAGCTAGCAGCAGCAAGAGCTCCTCTAAATACACGCAACCGAGGTGGTGTCCATCTGGCTTGACCCACACTCAAAAGAGGAAGCTCCAAAGCATGCACCTCTGAAAGATTTGAGAGCAGGAGGTGGAGAAAAGAGAGAGGAGATCTTAAACGAGATCAAGCTGATGGTCCCTCAAGATAAGCAGTGAAGAGTCAAGGAGCCCGAGGCTCCCACTCCACCGGTGACGGAGGAAGCGGTGGCTACTCCGAAGGTACTAGGCTTGGTCGACGCCGTCTTGGGAGAGGACTCCACAGCACTTTTGCCCACGAGAGACATCGATATGTTCGAGTTCGACGATGACGACCTCTTGTACTACGAACCTACACCTCCTCGAAAAGGTATGGACATTAACATCATTTGTTTATCTTTTTTTGATTATTCTTTAATAGAGGAAGAAGAGGTCATGGCACAATTCGACTTTGGACCGAAAAGTGTTATCTTTGAGAAGCTCGAGGAATTGGAGAACCATTTGAAACCTCTCTATGTAAGAGGTCATATCAATGACACACCGATTTTTTGCATGCCTGTAAATAGCGGTGCGATTGTTAATCTAATGCCATATTCTTTGTTTAATAAGCTAGGTAAAACCAATGACGAGCTCATCCAGACCAACATGACTTTGAACGGTATGGGAGAAGGAGACCCTATCGAGGCTAAAGGGGTCGCTTTTATGGAGCTCACCGTTGAGAGCAAGACCATAGCTACCGCTTTTTTTTTGTTGCCGATGTGCACGGTAGTTATAGCTTGATCTTAGGGCATGATTGAATTCATGCCAATAGATGTGTTTCTTTTACATTGTATCAATTCTTGATACGATGTGTTGGTGATGATGTAGAGGTTGTGCACGAGGATGCATCGTCTTATGTTTCTATTGTCGATTCATCTTCCTTGCCTCATGATACCATCAAGTGTTTGACACGGATTATAACTTTCTTAGTGTGACTAGAGATGGTTTTGTACCCGTCAATATAAAGCCGATGAAAAATCAGCTTAACTATATAATGTGATTTAATAGAGTCTAATCTTGATTGGTAGCAAAAAAAAGTGAAACACTATCGATCAAACACGAACGATATGTGTGAAGCTATAAAGGAAATATAAGACATGGATAAGTTAAAACAAGGATTTATATCGGTCGACCCTCTTAAGTAGGTGAATCTTGGCAGCAATGATAATCCTAGGTCAACTTTTATAAACAAAAATCTGAAAGCCGGTTACAAAATAAAGCTAATCGGTTTGCTAAAATAATATGTGGACTGTTTTTCATGGTCTTATAATGAAATGTCCGGGTTGAGCAGCGAGTTAGTTAAGCATTGGCTTCCAATCACATCTGGTTTTACCCCCTTTAAACAACTGATGAGAAGATTCAACCCGAATATGAACGATCGGATTAAAAAGGAAATTAACCAATTACTTGATGCAAAATTTCTAAGACCTTACAGGTATGCGGAGTGGACATCCGACATCGTGCTGGTGGAAAAAAAGAACACCAATAAGATAAAAGTTTGCATTAAGTTCAGAAATTTAAATAGAGCCACTCCTAAAGATATCCTATGCCCATAGCTGATATGTTGATTCATGATGCTTTCGGCCACAGAGTTATTAGCTTTCTTGATGGTAATGCGGGGTACAACCAAATCTTCATGGTCGAAGAGGATATGTCTAAAACTGCTTTTAGATGTTTTGGTTTTGTAGAATTGTTTGAGTGGGTTGTCATAACTTTTGTGTTGAAGAATGTGGTGCCACATACCAAAGAGCCATGGACTTTATCTTTTATGATTTTTTTGTTGTCATCATGGAGGTTTATATAGATGATGTGGTGATCAAATCGGCTGCTTTATATTCTCATTTAACCAATTTGCAACTCGCTTTGAACCGAATGCGCCGTTTCAGTTTGAAAATGAACCCACTCAAGTATGCTTTTGGTGTATCGGCCAGGAAGTTTTTAGGCTTCATAATACATAAAAAGGGCATAGAGGTAGATTCTAAGAAGGTGAAAGCAATTAAGAACATGCAAGCGCTTATATATAAGAAAGAGTTGCAAAGCTTCTTAGGCAAAGTAAATTATTAGAGGTGGTTCATATCTAACTTGTCGGGGAAAATCAATGCATTTATTCCTATTCTTCGGTTAAAGAATGAAACCAAATTGAGAAAAACAACAAGAAGCATTTGAGAAGATCAAAGATTACTTGTCCTCGCTGTCGATTCTTAGGGCGCCCAAGGGTGGAATCTTTTTTCGTCTTTACATAGCGGCGGAGGATGATGTGATCGTTGCTGTTTTTACACTAGAGGCCGAAGGGAAGGAGTATGTGATCACATATGTGAGCCGACGGTTGTTAGATGCGGAAACAACTCATCGAGAAACTAAGTTTTTCCTTGTATCATGCTTGCACTAAGTTGAAGCATTATTTGCTATCTAGTACTTGTGTGGTTGCTTGTCAAACCGAGGTTATTAAACATATGTTGCATAGACTAATTTCTGGTGGTAGGCTTAGTAAATAGGCTTATGCATTGATTGGGTATGATTTGGCTTATGAGTCGTTGAAATTTATGAAAGGTCAAATTATTGCTAATTTATTGTTGAACATCAGATTGATTTAGAGTATAATTTAGATGTTGGTATGTGACATTTACCCCTTGGAAGTTGTATTTTTACGGATCGGTTTGCAAAGAGGGTCAGAGTGTTGGTTTAGTGTTGGTTTCTCCTCATGATGCACATTTTGGATTCTTAAACTTATTAGAGTATGATTGCACAAACAATCAAGCCGAATATGAAGCATTGCTGTTCGGTTTGAAGTTGTTAGAGTCCATAGAGGTTAAACATGTAAAGGCTTTTGGCGATTCATTGTTAGCAGTGCAACAAGTTGCTGAAAATTTTTAATGCTTAGACGGATCGTTGAATGCCATTTTAGACATTCAATATATATCATGTGACTAGGCTAGAAAACAGTAAAACAAATGAGTTGGCAAAACAAGCATCGGGTTAGGAAAGGTAAATTTTCAGTCATTGAGAAACCGATGCTTGAGGTGCTAGAACTAAACCATTCGAATACTAACACGTCGAACCACGATAGTGCCGAATTATTTGATTGAAGGTCACTCATAGTTTCAGACATTCGTAGTCCAACCTAAAGTGTAGATAGGAAGGTTCGGTATGTAGCTTTCAAATATACTTTGATTGATAGTGACTTATACCACTGAGCGGAGATGATTTGCTTTTGAAATGTTTGGGTGACGATGAGGCCAAAGTAGCTATAGGGAAAGTTCAGAAAGGCACTTGTGATACAAATCAATCGGCCCAAAAATAAAATAGTTGTTAAGAAAGGTCGAATTCTATTGGCCAACTATGATTGTTGGTTGTTATTATTACTACAAAGGATGCAAAGAGTGCTAAAAGTTTGGTAATATTCAATTGACACCCGCTGCTGTGATGAACCCCATCATAAAGCCATGGCCATCCTGAGAATGGGGAATGGATTTCATAGGGCAAATACATCCTCCATCTTCGAAGGGGCACTGCTTCGTATTAGTAGCAACGAATTACTTCACCAAATAGATCGAAGCGGTGGCTCTCAAGAACATGACACACAAAGAGGTAATTGAGTTTCTTACCGAGCATATTATTCATAGATTCGGCATACCGCAAACTTTGACTACCGACCAAGGTACTTCTTTTACGTCCGATCACGTTAAAGAGTATGCCGAATCCTACGAGATTAGAATACTCAATTCATCTCTATATTATGTTTAAGCCAATGGTCAGGCCGAGTCTAGCAACAAAACTTCGATTAAACTCATTAAAAAAAAGATAGAAGACCATCCCAAGAGATATCGGAGGCTTTATGGACTCATCATATATTTAGGCATAGGGCAACTAAAGTAACACCCTATGAACTTGTGTTTGGACAAGAAGTCGTTTTACCCGTTGAGGTAAATCTGAGAGCTCTAAGATTAGATAAGCAAAATGATTTATCCACTGATGAGTATAAAACTTTAATGCTAGACAATATTGATGAAGTCACCGATAAGCGTTTGAGTGCCTTGAGAGAAATTGAGAAAGATAAGCCTAGTGTTGCTAGAGCTTACAATAAGAAAGTAAAGGCTAAAACCTTTCAGATGAGCGAATTGGTGTGGAAAAACATTCTGCCCATAGGCTCAAGAAGTAACAAATTCGAGAAATGGTCCCCTAGTAGGACCATATAGAATAGTAAAAGTTATTGCCGAGAATGCATAAATGTTGGAGGATATCCGAGGAGATTCATTATCTAGGGCCTTTAACGGCCGATACTTGAAAACGTGTCATCCAAGTGTAGGCCAAGAAGCTTGAAAGAGAAAGACGGCCGATATGAAGAATATCGTTGCCAAAAGATAAGGATATGACCGATGAGTTAAGAGAACCATTGCCCTTAGTTGATTTTGAGTCCTTAAATGTTTTGTGGTACGCTAGCTTTACCAAAAAACAAGGGGCATGTGTTGACACTCAAAATTTGCATCTCAGGAAGATTGGAAATTCATATTTGATAGGCCGAATATAGTAGGAGATGTCTAAATTTTGGTCGGTAATAGTTATTTCGCAAGAATTATGTTCCAACATGTTTTCTAGGACATGGAGGATATTTTTGAAGAGTTTGACTAAATTCTACTTAAAAAAAGGAAAGAAGTGCTTAAAAAGATATGAGGATGAAGCCAAATTCATGATTTGAAGGTTTCAAAACGTAGCCCTCGTCGAGATGATCAAACCGATATATGAATCACCTAAATCGAAGTCTGGACGAGTAAATTACAGCCTTAACAAAAATGGCTTCGACAGGGCCGGAGACTCCGGCTCGCATTTTGGACACCCGGAGTGTCTGACAAGGTACCGGAGTCTCCGGTGCCAGAGTGTCCGGCCAAAGGTCGGAGACTCTGATCGACCCCCTTTTGAAACCGTATTTTAGACCTCCTGAGGGTTCGACAATGTGCCGGAAAGTTCGGCATCGGAGTGTCCGGTCTAGGGTGGGAATATCTGATACCCGAAGTCTATTTTTTATAGTTTTGACACCAAATCAGAGGTAAATTGTTTGCTAATTATGGAAATTTGTGGCCGCACAAGATAAGAGCACCCCACCTCTATATAAAAAGTTCTAATGCCAATTGAGGAGGTATCTCAATCGAACCTATCATTTACCTTTACGTTTTTGTCTCTTCAAATTCTAATCCCCTCACTTGACCCTCGTTTTACTGTTCTACCTTTCATCCTGACGACGATCGAAGACGATCCCGCTGGCTTGATGGAGCCCGGATCAACCTAAGATGATTCTTCTTTGACAGAGTCCCTCCCGAGAAGGGGTTGTCTAAGTGTTGTCTAAATCTGATGTTGACCCGAGAAGAGGCGTTAGTGTTCTCGCACACGAACGTGCGAGCGGTGTGTTGGCTCGGAATCCATTTCGGTGTCAACAACTCTATTCTTTTTTTATGTTGTTCTTTAGTTTAAAGTAGCATTTGGAGGTAACCAACGTCATCAAAAAAATGGAACATATTTTTAACATAGCTAAAATATTTAAGGTGAAACATCGGTTAATGCTTCTATCAGATAATGAACATTTTTTTTTCGACTAGATAATGAACAGTTGTGTTGCAAATGTCCCTATTGTCCTTGTACAAACCCTCAATAAATCCATTTCTACTGCCCAAATTAAGAAATCACATAGCAGGATGCTAGTGCGTTCCAATAAACAGAATACTCCATCCATTCAAAAAAATGTTATTTTCTAAATTTTGAACATCACGCTTGATCATTCATCTTATTCAAAAAATCTGTACAAATATAAAAAGAAAAGGTCATGTTTAAAGTATTTTTAATAATAAAACAATTCACAACAAAATAAATGATCTTTTTGCAACAATTTTTAAATAAGAGAAATTATATCATTATTGCACAAAGAAATTTTATAGAACAATATAGCAATGTCATCACAGATAGTAATTAGAAACCACGAGAACAAACCAAATATTA
>BCLH01000061.1:219139-231763 GCA_001602315.1 Zoysia pacifica
TCATAGATAGGGCTTAAGATCAGCCTGTTTATTGCGAGCTTATCGAGCACAATGTCTGAATTCTACTCTTTTTCACCTTTCTGCTACCACGGAAGAAGAAGAAAGATTAAGCTTACTCTTCCTAACTTAAAATTGACCGAAATCAACTTAAGATGCTCCTTTAAGGAGTGTTTGAGAGCTAGCGAAATACACCGGCTCAAATTTTGTAAAGCATCGTAAATTTGAGGATTTAGTAGAACTATAATTTATTTTAAATAGCTCCCTTTTTCAACTTCACAAATAATTAAATTACTTATTTAACTGCAATACAACATGCTCGTTATTTTTCCTCTCTTAGAGCAGAGTTCCTCTTAACCTCCCTTAAAGTTAATAAAATCATCTCTAACAGTACTTTAACCCCTCCCAATTTTATACAGCTCTAAAACTTCGCTCTTTGTAGCTAGAAACACAGCAACAATTGAGTTTTTTTAGGGTACTATTGTACATGATTTTTTTGAACAGACCCATTAAATTGATTTGGGAAAGTTTACAGGTTGAGATGCTCTAAACGATTGAGTAATTTATAATTTAAAGGACCGCTTTTTCAAAATTGTTGGAGTAAATAAAAATAGATCTCAATAATTTTCAGGTGAACCTAAAAGTGTTTGAGGTCTATTTTTCTCTCTTTTGCAAAGCAGAATTTAATAGTAATCAGTTAAGAATTTCATATGAATCATATTGAAAGATTGCGAGTTTAGAAATTTACCATCAAACTGCATTAGTACATATATATGCCACCAAAAAATCATTTTTCTTATAAATATACCATTCTATCTAGTTCCGTTAGGATTAATATGATTTTTTATTTTTTTAAATCACCTACTGATGTAAAATGACAAGCTTGCCCCTTATCCAAATCACCTCCACGCATCTCTGCCCTTCCCCCATTGCGCGCTCTCCATGCGGTGGCGGAACCTTTGGGCGCAGCGCTGGCCAGACCCCTCCTCGCCCTACCTCTGCCTCCCGCCCGGTGCATCAGCAGGGGCTTGCGCGGGGGCACACGCCAGCCCGGCGTGCTCGCCGTGCACTTCTCGGTGGGGAGCTTGTTGCTCGCGAGGATGTCGGGGCGCGATGGCCAACGCCATGGTCAAGGCGCTAGAGGTGATCCATCTCCATTCGGTGCCCCAGACTGACGCAGCGCCGCGTCGGTTTGTCGTCGGCGCCTGCCCGTGCCTCCGAGAGATCGAACTTCGGTACTGTCGTCGCCTCCGCCGAATCGACTTCACCACCGGGGGGGGGGGGGGGGGGCTAACCTCCATCGTGGGCTGCTCCTGTGCCACTGAGCACCGGCCATGGACTAGGTGCCGCCACTGTCGACGTCGGACCACATGACGCCACCGCTTGCCACTTCCACGTGCTGCCGCCGTCGCCGGCCGCTTCCGGTGCTTCCAGGTGAGGCTGCCACAGGCCTTGGACTACATGAGGCCGCCACCAGCCACTTCTAGGTGACCTCGCCGCTGCCGGCCTTGGACCATGTGATGTGAGATGGAAGAGCAGAAGGGAGGGGGCACGCAGGGAGGTCGTTGGGGGAAGAAGGAAGTGGGAGAGAGGTGCAGGAGGGATAATGGGAGGGGGCAGGGCCGGTCTGAAGGGGGCAAGAGGTGCGGCCACTTCAGCCCCTTCAACTTCAAGGCTACGTCTATTTATATGGACTATACATATAAGTGTACTTATATCACTTTATTGTGTTTGCTCGCTCCATACATTAAAACAACTTAATTTTTTATAAACATATAATACAACAACTTAATTTTTGTGTAAACATATAATATACTATACTCATATTCTCATTTAAAAACAAGCTACATATATGTAGATTAATTTTGACCTCTGTTACAATTTATCATATTGAAGGGAACTTTGTGGTTAAATAGATAGTCTTCGTTCAGTAAATTTGATATGCTCTAATTTGTAACTTTTTTAAATTTATAAATTTTATGTATGATTAAAAATTTTAAATATTTATTATATTGGGCAGTGCAGGAGCTCTCTCAGCCCGGGGGGGGGGGGGGCGTAGTTAGAGGAGCTCTGTCAGCTCGTGAATGAAGAGTAGCAAGGAGGAAGAAAAAGTAGACAAGGCAAAACAGTTTAAAGTAACGACCTCAGCAGTTAAAATAATAGAATAATAGATTAAAAAAAATAATCTTTCAGTGGCACATATATGTATCGAACCAGTTCCGTGCTAAATTTTTAAATTCATAATCTTTCGATGTCGTCAATCCAATTTTTTATTTTTATAGAAAAAAGTCATATCTCTTTCTTCAAGAAATTTCAATTCTTGCCACTAATTTTGTTAGCCTTTCAATTTTTACCATTTAATTCGTAATTATTTTATTTGAAGCCACTAAATATGTTTTTTACTTCAAAACATACTATTTATTTAAGTTTTTAATTATTTTTACTATTTTATATTGTGTTAAAATAAATATAATATGAACTTAAGTGATGTTAATAGCATAATAAACATAATATAAAAAATTTAATGTATTATTACATAATATAATAATATAATATACAATAATAAAAATGTTAAATTTTCAAAAAAATGTTATGTTTTAAAATGAAAAAATTATTTTTTGACTTTAAATAAAAGTTTAGTGGTAAAAATTAGAAGATCCACGTATTTGATGGTAAAAATTGAAAAATCTCCTCTTCGTTCCTCTTTCCCAGCCGCCAGACCGGAAAAGGGAAAACGCAGCCGGCAGAGCGCGTCGCCGCCCCCACGCCGCTCCATCTCGCGCCGCGCCGCCCCGCCCCGCCCCGCGTGCCGCCACAATCTGCGCTGCAATGCTCCCCGATTCGAGGTAAAGGTAGAGCGGCCGTCCTGCCTTGCCCTATTGGTAGATCCGCCTCTGTGTGCCAAGCAGGTGGGCGTAGTTGGCTTCAAGCATGCAAGGATTTGGTGGATCGTTCTGTCCTACTATCACATTCGAGGAAGCTCTTAGGAGGGAGATGGATTACCGCAAGAGATTGGAGAAGACACATCCGCATCTGCTGCGGGCCCTAAGTAGTGCCTCTGAAACGCAAAAAGTAAGGCCTTTCGTTCGCTTTATAGCGTATTTTTACAGTTTTGAATCACTATTTAGGGAATATGTGGTCACTAATTGTAGCAGAATTTTGAAATTTCAAATTCTCATTTCTCCATCTGTCCTGAATTTGTTCAATTGGAAATTGAGCTTATCACAGTTTACATATTAGACCGCAAATAACCACATTTGAAACTAAAATCTGTTAGTAGTGCTCCGGACATGATCCACCATTATAGCTGCATCTAGGATTATTATTCAGTTTGGGGAGTATGCCACACGACGTATTAAATTGTTGGCTTGGATCTCTGGAAGGTTTCTTGTCTCAAAACACGGAGGATACTGTGTTGTTGAATGTTGTGAGGAACAAGGACAGCTAATACATCAAAAGATGGAATAATGAATAAAAAAATTAGAGAAAAGTTAGAGACACTCCCTTCTACAGGGGCGATTGGGCGAAGCTTTGTTATCGGGTCAGGGTCATCCAGAAAAACAAGGCTAATTACTTTTAGTTAAGCTCTCTGACCTTTTGCTGAACCTGCTGACTCAAGCTATCTGGCATGCTGGCTTTGCCCCCTTCTCCAAATGAGTTGATGGGTAGATAGATGCTAACTAAATGGTAGCTTGATTCAGGCAAGGGACAGTTTTCACAAAGGGTACATTCTAGTTCTGGGTTTCTATATTATACAATGTTGATTGCAATTGTTATGGCTATTTTTTTTTTTTTGATAACACATTTTCACTTGCTGCCCTTTAAGCTTCTAAATTGAGAAAAAAAATTCTTTCAGTTATAAATTTATTTTAGCTACTAAAGCTTACTAGTCCTTGAACATAGATATATAATAATTTTTTTGTTAGATGCTTAATTATTCATATAGTTGGTCTTTGTGCTTTCAAATGCTGTGCATTTTTCAGGATGTATATGCTCATTTTCAGTTGTAATAAAATATTCCAGTTTGAGGAGGCCGTTACAGCAATACCAGATGTTTCTAAAAGAAAGCTAGCCCCTGAATCCAGTGTATCTGCGTTGCAATCTAGTTTCAGTTGTGCTACTATGCAGAGGCAGCCACAAAACTGGTATCCCACAAAGAAAAAGGTGAAAGTTCCACAGTCTCCATCACAGATTCTTCAGTGTCCCAGACCAAACGTGGTGCCTTCCTTTTGGTGTAAAATTTGCAAGGTTGATTGTGTCACTGAGTTTAATTTTGGCACCCATATTGGAGGGAAAAAACATAAGGCCAAAAAGCTTGAGATTCTCCGTAGTAGGAACACCGGAAGACCTGCTAGTCAGTTTGTAGGTAACAGAAATCCTAGACAAAATGGCGATACAATTTCTGGAAGAAGCAATGAATTGAATGTATTAAATGGTGCTGCTGGACCAATATGTGATCCGTCATCTGAAAGCAGAACTGATGGAACAAATAATGGCTGATGCAGTCCTAAATCCTAACTATGAGCAGCTTGGAGTTCGCTGCAGTCTCATATCTGTAATGATGCTTCTTGCACTGTTGCACAACAGAGCATTTTTTATTTATCAGACCAACTGTGGAAGTTCATCTGATGAGATGGATCAAGCATCAGTGATCAGTAAACAAGTTGAAAAGTTATGAACTGATCAATGTGAGAGCTTGACATTAATTGGGTCATTTCCTGTAATTAGTGGCGTTTGATTTCTAACTTCTCAAAAATGTACAGTTGCATATCTTGCTTCATGGTAGGAGAAGAACGTTCAAAAGATGATGCTGACAAATTACTACTACATCTTTTCTAAATTTTTGCACTTTTGACTTTAAGGCAGTATGTTTGATCGTTCGTTTTATTCAATTTTTTTTACAAATATAAAACAAATTAGTCATCTCTTATGATAAAATTAATTATAATAAAATAACTGATATTTTTATAATTTTTTGAATAAGACGAAATATCAAACATGACAACTAAAAGTATAATTTAGGGATGAAGGTAGTAAATCATAAAGCTGCTGCTAAACTGGTGAGCCATATTATAGTATTTGCTACATATTTATTTATCATCTAGAAGAAAATAATAATGGAAATACCCTATGAAAAAAAAACGTGATTAGTCGGCCGTATTAAAACGGGATAGGGCCGTAGCTCACTTAGGTGTAGCACTGTGGTTGTACTTTTTTCTTTTGAGAATGCAATGTGGTTGTATTGTGCAGGCGCGATTACGTTGGAGAATGGAGCGTGGAGGAGGGCGATACGGGAACGGAAAACACCCGTATCGTTTTTATTTTTATATTTATTTTATTGTACGAAAATAAAAACAGAAAGACTGTAAAAAAACAATTAAAAAGATTTTGAGATTTCAAAAAATGAAAAATTCGGATGGTAATACGTCGGTATCGATTGACAACCGATAATTTAAATAAAAAAGTTGTCAACATAAAAATAATAATGAGAGAAATATTTTTATTATAATATGTGTGCATAGTTTTGAGTGCTAATAATCGAATAATCAGAAGCTTTATCCATTATCTATTTTTTACCCGCTCGAGTTCAAACCGTGGTCAACGGACTGCTGTGCTTGCCGTCTCTACCATGTTCCCCTAGCTCATCACGCCAGACGATGCACTCGGGAGTCGGGACCATACATTAGGCATGGCGTGGTGGCAGCAAAGCACACGGAGTGCTGGTGGTGGGCCTGCAGTGAGCCGCAGCGTGGGCCGGGACCTGGGCCACTTTCCCGTATTTAAGTCAAACGGGTTCAAAAACAGGATCATCCCGTTTCAAAACAAGATCCCACTAAACCGTCAGGAAAACTGCCTACTCGTTTTCGATCCTATTTTTATCTTGTTTCCGTTTACGATCCTATTTTTATCTTGTTCCCGTTTACCAGTTTTAAAAATGAAAATGAGCGAAAAAATTCAATTAATACAATATTCAGAACTCGGTCGAAATGGGATTTTTCTATCCTATTTTCATCCCTATACAGAGGTGGGAAGCAGAGTCCAATAAATCGTTCGGCTAGTGTTAGAAGTATACTTGGCCAACGGCTCTGGGCAAGCTGGCACGGCACAGGCTGACTCTGTGGTGGTTCCGTATGGTTCGGATACTTGATCGGGCCATGCCTGCGAGCCGACTGGCCAGGCCCAAGTATAGCCCAATTGATTTTTTATGGCCAGCGACCTGGCACGAGAAAAAAATAAATATTATTTTTTTAAAAAAATTATTGAAAATTAATTATATAATACTATAAATTATAAATTTAAAATATAAATAAGTCAAATTATATATATATATTCAATATAAAATTTTAAAAAATGGTAAACGGGTCATGCCGGGCTATACGTTTATACGAGTCTAGTATTGAGTTTTACCGGGCCTGCTTAAACAAGATGTGCCCGTGCTATGCCAATAGGCCTGCGTCTAGGCTCAAACATGACCCGTTTAACCATCGGACCGAGCTGTGCCCGTGCCGGACCTAAACAACTGGATTAAAATGGCTAGGCCTCGTGCCAGCTGATCAGATATAATTAGAAGAAGTCCATTGAAGCATGACATATGAGTTGAATTCTAAAAAACATCAGATATCCCATCTCAGAAATTCTTTCTATCCCGAGGTGTGTGTTCGGTACAGCTTTTAACAGCAGGCTGCGGCTATGAATCCTGTGCACTCGGTACAAAAATTTGTTGGCTTCTTTCAAATACCATCTTTTCTTAAGTACATGCATGCGGGTCCCATCAAATAAAAACAGGTGGTTTTTTCCAATTCTATATTCATGGTTTCTTTTTACTTTGGAGCAAGAGTACACATGGTTTCTCTATAAAAAATGGTTTCTCTACTAATAAGAAATGATTTTCTCTATTTTTCCTCTTTTTCCTAATTAATTAAGATGACATGTCAGTATTTTGCTTAAGTAGAGAGCTATTATTTAATAGAGATAAAAGGACTGCTCTTAGATCTGACCATCAAGATGAACCCACGAGTTGTGGATTACCCGTCCATGCAGGAAAAATCCACTAATATTGCAGATGAGAATTGCGATCTCCAAGCAGCAACCGGCCACTAATATTTTCTCTTGGCCCAGAACTACCCAGCAAGACAACACACTTCTTCGGAAGCCTTGGCAAAGACTAAACAGCACGAGCAAGTTGTCGCTAAACTCCATGAAGCAGGGGTCCCGTCGATCACCATACCAACCAGCGGCATCTCCCTGTTCTCATCCGCAAGAGCGTCCCCAGCCAAGAGTTCTCGCCGCGACTTGTAGTAGTCGAGGGGCACTTCCAGAGCCACACACCATGCCGGCACAGTTGCCATGCATCGGGCCATACCACGTCGGCGGTTACCTCCGGTCCAGATCGGATTGCAAAAAAGCGAACCATATCCGTAATCCAGTTTCCGATGGGACTCGAGAAATCTTGTGGCGCTGAGGCCGTGGCGCCTCTGGCTCCATCCGTTGGTACTGCTATTTTACCTGCCTGCAGCTCTTCTCTGCATTGGGACGGACACTGAGGTTCCAAGTAGGACACTAACAATGGAGACTTCTTGCTTCCTTACCACCAAGCCCTCCCCCAAGAGGCTCTTCGGCAAGAGCATGGCGGTGACATCCTCAGCCGGCGTCACCAAGCCCAAGCTTCATCCCCTCTTCGGCAACCGGCGCGCAGGATCTTCAGTTTCTTGTGAGTGATCTTGCTTGATCCTTCCGTTTATTTTTTCGATCACGGGATCCTTCCATTTATGGAGTTCGTGCTGGCTTCCTTCGTTTTTTTGAGTTGTGTTAAATGCATGCTACTTGATACAAGGTTGCAGCTACAACCCGCGGTCGTCAGAGGACGGCGTGGCACCGGCCATCCACCCGGACTGGCGGTCGTACCGTGCGCAGCTCTACTTCAACGAGCAGTATGCGAAGAGCGTCGACCCAGCCGTGACCGCGATGCCGCCGGAGCCGGTGAAGATTGGCGACAAGTGGGCGCACCCGCTGGTGGAGCCGGAGAAGGGGTGCCTCCTAATCGCGACGGAGAAGCTGGACGGCTCGCACATCTTCGAGCGCACGGTGATCCTTCTCCTGTCCGCCGGCGTGCTGGGCCCCGTCGGCGTGATCCTGAACCGGCCGTCGCTCATGTCCATCAAGGAGGCGCAGTCCATCTTCGCAGACGACACGGACATTGCCGGCGCCTTCTCGGGGCGGCCGCTCTTCTTCGGCGGGCCGCTGGAGGAGTGCTTCTTCCTGCTGGGGCCTCGGGCGGCCGCCGGCGACGTGGTGGCGCGGACGGGACTGTTCGAGGAGGTGATGCCGGGGCTGCACTACGGGACTCTGGAGAGCGTCGGGTGCGCGGCCGAGCTGGCGAAGCGCGGCGTGGTCGGCGTCCGGGACTTCCGCTTCTTCGACGGCTTCTGCGGGTGGGAACGCGAGCAGCTGCGCGACGAGGTGCGCGCCGGGCTCTGGCGCGTCGCGGCGTGCAGCCCCGCTGTGCTGGGGCTCGCAAGCGTCGTCAAAGGCGGGCTCTGGGAGGAGGTGCAGGGGCTAGTCAGGGAGAGGAGGGTGTGGTAACTCAGTGGCAATGCGTGCATGTGCCATGCATTGTAATTGTAATTATTCATTAATTAATTAACTTGCAGGAGAAACTGATGTTTCGACATGAGAATGAATTTACATATGAACTCGTAATCAGGGGCAAGGGCTAATAGGACCCATGGACGAATTAGTAGCATGTTTCTGCTTTTGTGTATGTGCAATTCATTACTGTCTTGCTTCACTGCCAATTCCTCTTTTCAATACTTCCTCAGTTTCCTTTTAAATCGACGTTTTGGTCTTATTCAAAATATTTATAAAAATGCAAAAATAAATAAATCAAGTTAAAAGTACTTCAAATAATAAATTATTTTACAATAAAATAAATAATTTTATCAAAAAAAATTGAATAAAATGAATGATAAAAAAAGATATTTAAAAATTTAAAAAGACACTTATTTTGAGATTTTTAGGACGGAGGGAGTAGTTGTTTTTTGCATCAAACCTGAACTTTGCTTGAGCGCCCTTTATTAAGCAGAAGGCACTGAAGAAACAAGAGTAAATCCAGCAACCGTTGCAATGGATACTATAACGAGCACTCAAAATCTGTTACCACTTCAGTGTAAATATCTTGTCACCAAAATAATTGTATGTTACAGAAATTACAGACACTAACAAAAGTAAATAAAACTATTGATCCCCAGTCCCCACTGATGTACAGCCGAATTTATCATGCATGGACAAAAATATCAGCAAATTACAGAGGACAATGTGTACAAACAATTAGGATTCTTGATTGTTGACAGGAGTCCACCGTGCAATCACTCTGTTTCTTCGAACAGCAAATCCAGACACAAAACCTAGAAGTAATGCAAGCATTATACTGCCCCCGATAATTATGTATAACAAAATATTTTGTGGCATCTCTCCAGCCAGCTTATCAGGTGTATTATGGACTTGTTGCGAGAATATCTCAACCATGTCATGGACTTGCCCATCATGGTTCCCTATGTACATTAGCGTGATCTTGTTCATTGTGGCCACAAGTTTTGTGTACCCAAACTCACCGACACGGAACATAGACCTTGGGGGCTGAGGGAAGATGGGCACATCTGGATGGTCATGCCTCGGTTCCCAACTTGGTTGGTAGTCCTGACCAGCCATCCCAATCACAACATGTGCAGGAGCACCAGGGTACACAAAGCTTGATGATGTGTTAAGGCATTGATAGTTCTTTATGGGACAAAATCTCTCATACCTATGGATATGCCCCCACAAGGCAAGAGTCACATTGTGCTTTACGAAGAGTGGTTCCAGGTGCTGAATCATCTGCTCCCTGTGAGCAGTGTCCTTGACCTCATTGCTTGAGGTGTACATTGGTCGGTGACCCTGGAACACAATGAATGGTGTTCGACTGTTGTTGACACGCTCAAGATCATCTTTTATAAACTTGTACTGATCGCTGCCCTCAGTGAAATCTGTTTCAGTAGACATGTAGACAAAATGAACAACACCTACATCAATCGAGTAGTAGAGATTCTGGGTGTCAGGAGCTCCAGTTCCAGTAGGGAAAGAGGAATTTCCTGGCATTCTAAATTTGATGCTGTATGGTACCCCGCATTCGCCACCACTGTCCTTTCCAACATAGATGTTAGCAGCCCATGATGGTTTCCAGGGTTGAGAAGGCCAGTCATACTCATGATTTCCAATGCAGACATGATATGGAGTATTAGACGCTAAAGGTTCAATCTGTTCAAAAAAATGATCCCATAACCAGGAATAGCCTCTTGCATAGCTGACATCACCAATATGTGAAATGAATGCAGGACGATCACCAAGGGCTTCGAGATCACGAAGGATCCATTTGATGGTCAACAGACTCTCTGCTGGTGTTCGGAAGTATGTATTGTAAGGAACATACGTGCCCAGATCACCAAAAAGGAAGGCAACAGTCTCATTGGCTTCACTATCACGTGAGATGAAGCTATGCGTCTCACTCCAACCTCCAGAGTCACTGCCAACCTGTAAAAAATAGTTCAGACTTCGGATGATGGATGGACATTATTATTAAAATTATGACCAATAACTATTTCCTTTTCATGCAACAAATGTGATGACTCTTTAGAAGTAATATCTGTTGATATTGTTTCATTTCAACAAAAAATAAATAGGAACAAATCCAATAGCTTCAGCTCTGGAGGTCAGACTTCTGGTGATATGGATGCCTCTTTAGAAGTAGGGCATCATTTTTATTGAAATGAAACCATTCCTAACTTACTGAATATAGCTTTTGTAAAAACTACGTCATCATTTTTCTGCTTAAGTCCAGTGAAGCCGTAAGTCAACTCAGATTATTTTTGGTCAAGATGTACTCAAATTATTTTTTCTGCTTAGCGTACTTTATCTCAAAGTTTGCTTCTGAACAATTTCTGAGAGCTCAGCTTCCAGCCTGTAAGACTCTTTACGTTATTTTGTAATGGAAAAGGGGTATCCCCTGATTGAAAAAATTTCATTTAAGGGATATCACATGTTCAGATTTTTTCTAGCTGATTGCTCACTTTAATATATTTTCAACTCGATCAGATGTGTTAGGCTCACTCCAGGACTAACATACAAGACACTAATGCAAACCCTTAGTGATTCTGAGGAAATATTACATTAGAGTTACTAATCAAACCACACAAAAACAAGTGTTCTTATACATATAAAGGAGACCCATGCAACTAGACTATCAACCTGAAGCAAGTGTTGTAATCAACATTTAAGCAATAAAGTTCATATCACTATTTGATTTCACCGAAACTATAAACTAGGATTTGATCCTCACAATGGGTACGATCTGGATCCAAATCATCAAGATTTCTGTTCAAATTCGAAGAGAATCCCAAATGCTTGTATCCAACAAAATCTAGCAAAATTCATTATGCTTATGTACCTTGTAGAAATACTTTCTCCCAGGCCGCAACCCCTTCATGACACCATTGAAGACGAACCCCGGGTGCCGCCACCCGACGCTATCGTTCGCCGGGTAGTCGCACATCTGCCTCTGCTTATAGGTCCTCGCCTCCGCCGGCACCTCCTCCCACTCCTCCTCGTGCCGGCCGGCGAGCCCATACCTCACGGATCTCTTGCCAGCATCGCTGCACACGAACAGCACGCGCATCTGGTCCACCTCATCGGTGAATGCCAGATGCAGCTGCGCCGGCCGAGCACCAGCGCCCTCGTAGGAAACATTTCCGGAGATGGCGACGCGGTGGCTCGCGTCAGGGAGCGGGTCGCCGTCCTGGTCAACGCGCGAGTTCTTGGACTTCTCGCCCTGCGGCCACCGGTAGAGGCGGAACTGGTACGGGGTGCGCAGGTCCGGAAGGCGCGGGAGCGTGAGGCTGCCAGCGCCTGTGGACCATGAGGCGGAGGCGTTGAGGAAGAGAAAGCCGAGGTAATCAAGGTCGCCGGAGGTCGGTGGGGAGTAGACAGCGACGTAATCGAGCGGGCTCGGCGAGGGGAGGTTCGACCACTGGATGGTGATTGACTGGGTGGATTTGGTAAGCGTAGCCGGGGTGGCTGTGAGGGTTGTGGTGGTTGTGGGCTCGCCGGCGGCGAGGGGGCCGGCGAGGATGAGGAGCAAAGCGACCTTGGTGTTCATTTGCTGCTCTAGCCTAGAGAGCTTACCAATGCCATGGGCCCATGGCTTCGAGATTTTTGCAATTATACCATTATCAGGACAGGCTTCTAAAAAATACCAATGACAATATTGAGCTTCGCTACAATACTATTATAATTTTAACTTTTATTTTCTTTCACCATTGTATCATATTATACTAATTTTACCTCTATCAAGAGATATGAAAAGACAAAAATACCCATGTTTCTTCTTTTTCATATAAACACTTCATTAGGACACAGCAGCTCCTTGAAAACAATCAAAACTCATTTCAGTTTGAGAAATAAAATCGGAAATCAATTGAGGAATCCCCTGTTGACATTAAAAAAAAAATCATTTCACAGATTGAGCCGCGTGATGTCGCTGGGTGCTCGATGGAGGGCGGCGCGCGGGGTGGCGGGTTGCAGGTGGCGGGGCGGCCG
>BCLH01000061.1:231944-255226 GCA_001602315.1 Zoysia pacifica
CAGGTGGCGGGCGACGAGCAGTGGGATGACGAGGGGCGGGAACCATGGTTTCAGATAAGGAGACGAACCAAGATAATAGAGGGAGACTAGAAAAGTGAAAAAGTGAAGAAAATAATAGGGATGGGAGGGTATTTTAGTCTTTTTGAGACTTAAAAAACCGTTAAAAAAATGCTAATCTCGTTTAGTATCTAACCAATGGTAAACGGAAGTATATTGGACTATAATGGTGCTATTTTAGATAAGCCCAACATTACAATGGTATTTTTGCGAAGCCGAGAATAGTATAATTGCAAAAATCTCCATGGCTTCGTTGACTCGCTCTCGCCACAGTCCACACTATTTGTTCTACAACTATGATATTTTGTTCAGATGGCATTTGGTAGCAGGAAAATAGCGGGTGAGAATGAGATTAGGATTGAAAAATAAATACTTTCTCTATTTTTAAATTATTGACATTGTTGATTTTTAATATCAACTTTGATTATTTATTTTATTCAAAAAATTATTCAAATATAAAATTTTTTTGTTAGTATTTGCTTTCTCATTAGGGGTATTTAAAATATAATTTTATATATTCGTATAAATTTTTTGAATAAGAGGAATAGTTAAAGTTGATATTAGAATTCAACGGTGTCAATAGTTTAAAAACGAAGGTAATTATATTATTAAGATTTAGTGAGATCGAAAAATAAATGGTTCAGATTTATTCTTTTATTTCCCAATCACAATCCTTTGCCTCGTTTTCCAATTAACCAAACAATTTCTCACCAGATATTAGTGACAATAGCTAGCAGCCTTTGTTGCAAAGCAAGGATCCCTGGTGGAACACACAAGAACATGGTCGATCTGCTGCTCAATTCTTGATCTCTCGCACGGTCGCAAACACAAAATTTCACGCATGTCAACTAAGCAACAAAGGGATTTTTTGTTTCCGCCTCGGATTTCGATAGTAGGAGTAGTATTTACTTATTGATTCTGTTTTACTCCCTCCAATTTTAAAATACTGACATTATTGAGTTTTATTGTTACATTTGATCCTTCTGACTTATTCATAAAAGTATACTAATAAATACTAAATGTCCATCTAGGTACGTTAAACATGTCTTTTACCAATGATTATTAAAAATTACTATGGTGAATTTAAAAGTACAAATACTAGCTTTAAAAATCGACCAAATGAACAAAAATCATTAGTCAAAGCTCGATGGCACAAAACACAGTCGAACACTTATTTCGAGATGAATATAGTATCAATATTATATATTTTATTATAATTTGCTTTATTGTAAAAAGTATTTGAAATACGACTAATAATATTAAAATAATTTTCTAAAATAAGATGATAAAAAATGATGTTAAAAATCAACTGTGTTAATATTTTCAATTTGCAAAGAGTAAAAAGTAAGATTGTATAAACTGAATTGTCCAAAGCATGCCATAGCTTGCCATGCCGCAAATGCGGCGCGCCAGTCACCAAACGGTTTTGCCACACTTTGCTGAAGATTTAGTAGTGTAGCTAGTAGTTCATTTTCGACGCTACACCACACCGAACGCTACAAGAAACTAGGTAATCTGTGACGGATTCTCCATGACAGATTTAAAAAACGTCATTATCGGCGCAGCACCTCATAATACAGTGATATTTTATTAAATTCATCACAATTGACCCCACTAATTGGTGATGTTTTAGAAAATTCGTCACAATTTGTCCACTAATTGGTGGCAATTTACAAAATTTATCATAATTGACCCACTAATTGATGACGTCTCAGAAAATTCATCGTGGAAAATAAGAAAGGAAAAATTGAACCCTTGTCTAGTCTTTACAACAAAATGAAAAATATCCGGTTCGATTTGGGGGGCTTGAATAGGAGAAGAGGAGCAGCCAAGCAGTAGCTGGCTTCTGAAGAACACGAGGTTGTAGAAGAGGAGCGGTTGGCAGGATAATTTTTGCTTACTAGATAAAGGTCTCTTGTATATTATAGTATGTCATTTTTAACCATTATGAAGCTCACAAGAGTTAAAACCGACAGAAAGCTTGCTATGATGTTGGTAGTATGCGTTGGCATGCCCCACAGAGAGAGAGAGAGAGAGAGAGAGAGAGAGAGAGAGAGAGAGAGAGAGAGAGAGAGAGAGAGTTATAAATATCCAAATAGTTCTCCTAGATATATTTTATATTTGAATTAAAAGATTAATATCAGTTTAAAAAAAACTCTTATGTGTTTAAAGTACTCCCTTCATCCCAAAGTAAATGTCTTTTTTATTTTTAGAAATCACATTTTACTCTTCATCTTATTTTCAAAGTTTGTAAAAATGTTTGTGTTACTGTGAATTGTTTATCATTAAAAATACTTTAAGCATGCACTTATATATATATATATCCGCTATTTCACTCCCAGGGAGTGATATATTAAATCACACCCCCACCCCCTAACACACCAGGCAGGCTGCTGGACCACCCATGCGTGCCGACTATCCTTTCTGCATGTCAACCCATGCTGATTTATGGAAGCTGATTTTATGGCCAGACAACCCATGCAGGCCAATTTGGAAGCTATTAATTTTAGGGAAGCGATTAGGAGATTTGATGGTGTATCACAAAAATTGTGAGAGTAAAATTATGTTGCAATCAAAAAACCTATGTGATCTGATCGTAAAAACTGGAATTCCAATCATCTTATGATCTGATCGTAGAAAAACATGATGATCTGATAATCTGTGATCGTGAATTTCAATCATATGTTATATAATAAGTCACTCCCAATCAGACCATGAGGCAAAATCTAGTTCGACCAGGTCTCAGGTGTGCGCCATATATATGCATCGATCCGAATTTTGTGCCTCCACGCAAATGCTAATTGTTTGCATGGCAGCAACGTGCGTGCATGGGTGCCCTGGTGGCCACGCACAAAATGGAAACCTGGTTATTTATTCCAGCTATTAGTTGCTACGTATTGATTTGCTCCCTCGGATTGAGCCACATTTTAAGAAAGGAATAAAAAAAATGGAAGGCCGGGTTTTGATTGCACGTCAATAAGATTGACACTTTGAGGATAAAATCGGATTACATTTGACCGGTGTGAGGACAAAATCTAATCACGTTTGACACTAGAAACTCTCATGAGCATAAAAATGACTCACCTTTGATCATAAGAAAATAGTTCGGTTAGTCGCAAAAACTTTAAAACTTGAACATAAATTTTTAGTAAGTTTATTCATAAATGTTTCCAACATCAATTTTTTAAACTTGTGTACGTGTTAAATTAACCCGTTCGAGCACAAATATCTCACGTAAGCACAAATATCTCGTGTTATCACAAAACCTAAAGTATTTGTGCTTGATTTCACCACGTGTTCATCTTAAAAAAAAAACTAGCTACTTAAATCAACAAAATCTAAGTGTGCTAAACGCAAAACTTTACATATGAACTCTTACGGAGCCTCCATATACTTATTCACCAGCGTCTCTTCGGTTTGACAATGTAATTAAGCTAGTTAATGCATGAATGCCGGAATCAATTTGGAACCATGCATATATGCGGCCCATGGTGCAACGTCCCATGCAGTGATTCACAGTGATTAGCGGGATGTCATGCAGAGAATATGAGCAGGAGACAATTTTGATTAGAAAAAATTATGTAGAGAACGTAATCTAGTTTGTTCACAAAAATTAATTAGTCTGATCATATATCGTTTCACAGCACCTTTATTTTGGTCACATACACTTTAATTAAAGCCTGACCACAAATTCTTAATACGGTAATCGCAAAAGTTTAGACTCAGGGTGTAAAAAATAGATTTCTTGAATCCACAAAAATCTTAGTTTGTTTAAGCACAAAAAAAATTGGGATAATAGTCAATTTCATCCCCGAACTATAGTCAAAAGTTCAATTTTATCTTTCAAATATCAAAAGGTCCAAGTCCCTGAACTTTGGTCAGAGGTTCAGTTTCATCCTTGATCCAATGTGGCTGCATATGTGGCATGCCACATCAGCTTTTTTCATGCCACGTCAACATCAATTTTAAATTATTAATTTTAACTAGATTTTTTTCTCTCAAACCGTAACTATTTTCATAACCATTTGAACCATTCTATTTCTTATAATTAAAGAAAAAAAACCAATAAGGCTATATTTTCTTTTTGTATTTTAAATTTCAATATTTTTTATGTATCATATATGTTCAAATTTGATAATTTGTAAAAAAATTATTTTTAAAATTTTCATATATTGCTATATTTTTAACAAACTGACTCAACGCTATTCAAATGTAGAAAATGTCATTTTGTTAATGCAATAGAAAATTTCAAAAATTCATATTTTTTTAGTTTCAAACTTTAAATATACCAAAATATATTAACGTGGGATATAAAATTTTCATGTCTGATTTTTAACACAATGGAAACATTGAAATAATGTTGCATAAATTTTAAGAAATTCAAATGAATCTGAAAATAGGGTTATTGTTCAAGAGAAATCGATTTAAAATTTAAAATTGGAGCTAACGTGGAATGCAATGTACGGATGTGGCATGCCACGTGGGCTGCCACAATGGATCAAGGATCAAATTGAACCTCTAATCAAAGTTAAAGGACTAAATTGGACTTTTTAAAAGATCAAGGATGGAATTGAGCTTTTGATGATAGTTCGAGAATGGAATTGAGTATTATCCCAAAAAATTACTATCTTGAATATCAGCTGCAGCTTCTTTGAAACTTGCGGATAAAATATCCCCTTCGAGCACAATAAATTGTATTGTTTGTTCATAAAAGTTAGGTAGCTTGATCACAGTTTGTTTGGCAAAACTTTGTCAATTAGTTTAATTGCAAAAATTTAATGCTCAAAGAACAAATTCTTGGTAGCTTCTAGTACTCAAAGTGTAGCAGCCTAAATATTTTGAGAATAAAATTTTAAGGCTCACTGCATTTGGTCACATATTATTTGTAAAACCCGAGGTTACATATGGTGTCCGCGCAAACTAGTTCTCTTGCGCATAAAAAATCTAGAACGAGCCTGCTTCATTTGGACCTGAATCCAAATGTCACAACAACAAAGGGAATCAAATGGATCTGAGCACACAAAAAAAAATGACATTATGATCTATATTTGTTCTGATTTCAGCGGCAGAACACGATCTATTTGATATAATCTATTTGCTCTTGTTCACCTCAGCACGCATCGCCAACGACACCAAGGACAATGACTCAACGACTCAAGGACTAGAAGGTGCCAGTTCTGATTGTGCTCTTCATTCCAATCCATTGACAGTGAAGCTCTACCAGCATCGTGCTTGGCGTTTCATGATCCCTCCAAAAAGAGAGGATTAGATCTGAAAAATAAAGAGAACAAGTCATGATAAGAACAAATAAATCAAGGGATTAGCGGATCTGAATCTGGAACCTTATTCGTGATAGTAGTCACTGGGGATTTCCATCATCCTATCAGCTGGATCCTTCCTCGTATTGTTCACTACCAGAAAATAAACAGCAAAATATCAGGTTGTTTTTTCAACGAGACTATTCTCCTTATTCATCTGCAAAAAAGGCATAGATTCACAATTTATAGTTTCAAATGGTCGTGGCAACAAATTGTAAAATAAAACAGTCTACCACCTTGCAGGAACAAAAAAACTATGCTGGCAAATCACAATACAACTGCAGCTCTGTCGCCAACGCCGTCGAGATGGCCGAACAAAATACGCCAGTGATCAACTAGCTAGGTTTTGGGAAAAGGAAAAGGGACATAGGGACTGCCGGAGTAATCATCGTGCATGGAAAGAAATAGCTAAGCATCATCGTGCATGGAAAGAAATAGGAACTCGTGTTGAGGGAAAGCTGTTGGGAATTTGTGGCTATCGGTCTACCCTCTATTCCTCTGCCTTTTCCGTGGTGCCGCTCACAATGCCTTTGAGGCTAGAGGGTAGAGATATAGACCATTTCCAGGTGTATATTTATTCTACCTATTTTCCCGAATAACCGTGACTCCTAACGATGTCACCAACCACGATCAGACACGTTAGTTTTATGAGTCTAAAATATATTAGTCCCAAATACACATGTGTGAGTCATGCGCCATGATCTAATTGTATATATGAGATCGATTCCAATCTAATCATGTGGGTCAATAGCCTATAAAGCCGTAAGGCAAACCCAGCTGATCCGTTGTGCTGTTCCCGAGTCAAAAAATATGCATACATATATATAAATAATTCCAGTAGAGTTGATCTCAGTATATTCCTCTACTGTGTTCCAGCACACCGTTCCTGGCACCTCGAGTACATAAATTCCTCGAGTGAAAATTCCACATCAATTATTCCCTATCACATATCAATAATATCAATTCCATATATTGAGTATGAAAAATAATCATATTATAAATAGACCGAATAATGTTGTAAGACATAATTTCAACATCTCCCACTTGTCTGAAACATTATTATTGAAAAAATTGAAGGCCCATATCTCCAACATGCTTAGAAAATAATTCCTGACTAATTGGCTTAGTCAGTGGATCTGCAACCATATTGGTACTAGGCAAATAAACCAAACGAATAGTCTTGAGTCTATTTATAACATCACGAATATAATGATATCTTCCCTTAATGTGTTTGCATTTACTATGAAATTTTGGATCTTTGGCGACCATGATCGCTGCCTGATTATCACAAGATATAGTGACAGGTTGTGATGCACTTTCCACAACTTTAAGTGAAGCAAGAAATTCCCTTAGCCATACTCCTTCCTTTGCTGCTTCAGATGCAGCAATATATTCAGCTTCCATCGAGGAAAGAGCATTAGAACTTTGCTTCCTACTACACCATGAAACAGCACCTCCTGCCGAAGTGAATAAATGGCCAGACGTAGATTTTCGGTCATCCAAATCCCCTTCCCAATCAGCATCGGTAAAACCCTGAAGCTGAAGATTATGATCATTAAAGCATAAATAATAATCAATTGTTCCTTTGACATAACACAATACACGTTTAATATGATTCCAATGCTCCTCCCCAGGATTCTTTTGATATCTGCTAAGAAATCCAACAGCATGGCTAAGGTCAGGTCGTGTGAATAACATAGCATACATAAGACACTCTAGTGCCGAAGCATAAGGAATACCATTCATTCTTTGTTTTTCCTCGGGACTTTTTGGACAAAATTTCTCACTGAGTTTAGTTCCCTTTAACAAAGGTACACTAACAATCATAGAGAATCGTTTTAGAACACTCTAAAGATACGACTTTTGGGATAAACCAAGAAGTCGATTATTCCGATCTCTATGTATTTCCACTCCCAAAATATAAGATGCTTCGCCCATATCTTTCATTCAAATTTAGATGATAGCCAAGCTTTAACTTCCATTAATGTAACTTTATCATTAGAAGCAATAAGAATATCATCAACATATAATGACAGTAACACAAAACTTTTGACCAATAACTTTAGAATATATGCAATGATCACCTTCCGTCATTGAAAACCCATATGACGTTATAGCTTTGTCAAAAAGAATATACCATTGACGTGAAGCTTGTTTAAGACCATAAATTAATCTATTTAGTTTGCAAACCTTATTCTCCTTTCCTTTTTCTACAAAACCTTCCGGCTGTAACATGTATATTTCCACCTCTAAATGACCATTAAGAAATGCAGTTTTGACATCCATTTGGTGGAGTTCAAGATCATAATAAGCCGTTAATGCACTAATAATACGAATAGAAGTGAACTTTGCAACAGGAGAAAAAGTTTCCACAAAATCAACACCTTCCTTTTGTGTGAAGCCTTTAGCAACAAGTCTAGCCTTATATTTTTTCCACCTGACCTACTGCATTAAGTTTTCTTTTAAAAATCCATTTACAGCCTATAGACATTGGTGACAGAGCTCTGGCAATGTTTTTGATAGATCATGTTAGAGAGGACCCCTTCGACTTGAGGTGAAGGGTAAAATTCTTACAATTACTTCTGAGGCTGTATACAAAGTTTTTTCTCTTCCTATTGGTGGAAATAGAAAGTTGTCATCTTACTCTTACAAACAGAAGAAAGAAGGACTTGTTGAGCTGAGAAGGTTCTGTGAGGAGAAAGGGATGAAAGATTTTTTTGTCTAGGGTTCTTCAAAGAAGAAATCAGTTGATAATCTAAAGTCGAATGCTGTTCCAAGATGGCTTGTTGAAAAATTTGCATCGAGACGGGAAGCTGATGATTGGGTTGTGCAGTGTTTTTTAATGCTTTGTTATTCCCCTTCTGTTTGTAAGTGACTACTTGTTCTGTAAGGACTTGTATTCGACGAAGGAGATTGATTGATGCAACGCTGTGGTTGATGACATGCGGGACAAATAAAAAAATAGAAGAAATCTTTTTCTGTCAAGGGCAGATTTAAAACTCTCACTGTTCAAGGTTGTACTGCTTTCTTGATTGTAAGAAACTCTTTTCCAACTTAGTTTTTGTTTGATTGATCTTAGTAAATTGCATACTTGTTTCTTTATTCTCAGTAATTACTTTATTATCAGTAATTACTTGTTTTTTCTGTTAATGGCAGATTTATTCTCAGTAATTCTCAGTAATTACTTGTTTCTAAGTAATTTCATGCAATTGCATACCATATTTATTTGTGCTTGTAAGGATCAAGGACACCGAAAAAGAGATATTGAATCGGTGGACTTATAGCACTAATTTCGCTACGAACTAAAACTATAAGACTTGACCACAACGGAAGCAAAGCTAAACAAGTCTAGTAGACCAAGACCCCTAATAATGCTAGTGATAAAAAAATAACAACAAACAAGCACTAGTATGATAACCACCAAGAAGAATCAAAGAAGAACCTATCACACTACTCAAACGGTAAGTAAATGCGGTAAGTAAAAAGAGTGAGATAGAGAGTGCTCAGTGATTTCTTCTCGAGGATCGAAAGGTAGGCGCCTTCTTCTAATCCTCGTTGGACCACTCCTATCGGAGTCTCGGTCTCTTCTGTCGTTCTCGGAACGATGCTCACAAGGGTACGCTTCACTCCTGAAGTGAAGACATCGACGGCTCGACTATCGCACACAATACCCAAGAGCTAGAGCATGCCTTCAAGGTTTGAGCGCTCTCTCTTGGTGTTCTTTTCGAGCAGAAAACCCAAAACCACGTACAAACTTGGTGACTTCTTTCACAATCTCTTCGAAAACTCGATCATCGACTCCTAGCCGGTCTAAGCTACCCACACCAAGAGTAATAGGCAAAGATCACTCCTCTCAAACCTTACAAGCTCTATAAGTATATGAATGCTCCATATTACTCTCCTACTAGCACTAAAGATCTCTAATCTTGCAATGTGCTCTCTTAGTGGTCCTTTGGTCTCTTACAACTTGGCTTCAGCAATTCTGATTAAGAGCACGCAAAAAAACCTCCCCCTCCATAGTTTAAATAGGCTCTGAGCCCAGAAACAACCATTGGGACGTGATGTCATAAAGCTGACTGCTTTATGCAATCATCGGACTGTCCGGTGACTAGACTACTGGACTGTCCGGTGACCCCTCTTCCTCCTCAGCCAGAGAAACACCCTCTCTAAAATCCATTACATAGGACACCGGACTATCCGGTGACTTTCAGTGTTAGACTTCCAGATACACCTTCTCTGAAATTCAGCTTCTAGCTCACCGGACTGTCTGGTCATTGCATCGATGGACTGTCCGGTGACTGATCCTTCTCGACTTCAAAGAGCACCTCTCTTTGGACTGGCTCCTCCAGAGTTCACCAGACTGTCCAGTGACTGAGTCTTCAGTTGGTTCTTGAGCTCAGATCTTTGACTTCACTTTCTCTGTCATCTTTAGTGCTTTCTGAGGATCTAAAAAACATTTACACCATCTAACATTTGTATGACAGGAGACAAATGACCTTACCTCCTTAATAGTACCGATGTTCCTATGAACTCTCTAGCTAGTCTTTAGCCTTAGTCCTCAGACGCCTGACAACTCCTCTTTTAGGGTTTGTCCTTATCATTCACTGAGGAAGCTCACCGTATTGATGTAGAATTAGCGAGGTGGTACCTGCAACACAATTGTTACCTATGGTTGTTCATTCAATTATCAAAATTAATTCATACCTTTTAGGGGACTTCATAGGTCATGAAGCTTACAGTGCTCAGTAATTTTCTCTTGATAATTTAGCATGTGGTAACATGCTTGATGATTGCTCTACATTGCCTTATCAAGGTTTTTCAACATGTCATTGATTGAGAAAATTTTGAAGCATGATAAGATGAGCCTGAAAGGCAAATGTGTTGCTTATGGTTCCTTACCTGTAAGTGTTTTTATGATTTTTCTTTTTGTGTTTTTTATTTCTAAATGCAATCGTATTTAAATCTGTCATTATTCTTTGCTTTTTAGTTGAGATAAATCTGGAACATACTATGAGGATGTATGTGGTGATGAGCAGAATGTTGGAACAGAGGATGTACAAGAAGTTGCTCCATCTGTTGCTATTTGTGCTAGGGGCAGTCTGAGAAAGCCTGCTATTGAAGCTTTTTTCAGTGTTAAGTCTAAGCGCAACATTGGAAAGGGAGCTTCCTGGACTTACAAGAATAAGCCCCTTTCTAAAAGCATTCTTCGTCTGCGCCCATTGTTTGATAGTGCTTTAAAATCAGTTTCAAATGATGGGCAGAAGCAAGCATTTGACAATGCTTTGAAAAAAATATGACTCGAGAGTTTCTAGGGCATCGAGGATGATAAATTCTACAATGCAACGTATTCAAGATGATCAGAACAATCTTGTGATTGAATTACTGAACTATTGAATTAAGTTCCATTATTTGCTAAGGCATGTATTGAGAAGAAGTGACACTCATCTGTAAGTAATATTGAGTAATTTTTTTGTCTTGTTTCAGTAATTTTATACTACTTTTTTGTACAAATATTTTTTTTGACCTTATTACTTTCTCTGATTTGTGTTTTTTATATATGTAAAAGCTAAGGAACCATCTGGAGGCCGCAAGAGGAGGAAGAATAAGGATTCGAAAATACCCTCTTTTGATGTTTTTCAATTCAACTATTAACATTGTTTTGTATGACAAAATATTTCTATGTTTGCAAAAATATTTTAGGAACGCAGTGCTGCTGCATCGACACCATCCCCTGTTCTATCTCCATCTCCCTCACCTATCCAAGATTCATCCCCTGTTCCATCTCCACCTCCACCTATCCAAGACCCATTCCCTGTTCCATCTCCATCTCCATCTCCATCTCCACCTCCACATGTCCAAGATCCATCCTCTGTTCCATCTCCATCTTCCTCACCTTATCGAGCTCCATCCCCATCTTCCTCTTCTCTCTGTGCTCTATCTTTGGCTCCCTCACCTTCCGCAGCATCATCTTCACATGCGTCACCGGTCCGAGCAGCATCTCCTCCTTCACGAGTTCTCGTTCCAGTAATTCCAGCTCTGCCTCCACGTCCCTCAATGTTGCTTCTACCTGCACCTCCCTTAGTTTTGCCTCTACCTACAGCTCCTTCATTGTTGCCAACTGCTATGGCACCTTCTATTGTGACTGAAGATAGAATTGATGATGATGCTTCCAGAGAGGAACATGCAAATAAGGTAAAGTTTTAAAATTCTTTTACTTCAGTAATTTTATTGTTTGGTAATTTTTATTTTTTATATTGTGTGTTTTTGTCAGCTTGGAAAAGAAACTATTGATGATGATGTAATTTTATCTTATGAAAAATCTATGTCCCAATCTTCTGGTGTTGTGCAGGAAAAGTTTGATATTGATACGTGGAAAACTGTCAGTAATGTCCTTAAAGATTTAGATGATGATACAACTCAAAAGCAACTGTGTGATGAATCTGCAGAAGCAGAGCCTCAGGTTTCTGTATTTATCTTTTCTACTTAGTAAATATTTCTTTTTATTTTTTATTATTTCTTAATATATTTTGTATACATTATTTCTTTTTTGTTTACTAGCAGACTGAGAAGGCCAGTGCACCTGATGTGCCTGTTCTGTCCCAATCACAGTTGCTAGGATCTGACAGGGTGATTTTGATAGTCAGGCATTGCATGCTGCTGCCAGTGTTGTGCGAGAGTTGGAAGAGGAAAACTCTACCCCAGAGGACAGTTAGGTTTTAGTAGTTACTTTAGTTTATTCAGTAAGTTGTTGTTTGTTGCCCGTTAAGTAATTGTCTGTAGCTTTGTAGTCTTAATAATTTTATTCAGTAAATGCAGTGTCATTGTTTCAGTAATTTTATAAGTATTTCAATAGTTTTATCTATGAGGTGGCTTTTCAGTAACTTCAGATCTTTAGTTTTCAGTAATTCTTTGCAGCGTCGTGGTCGTGGTCGTGGTGGAGGACGTGGTTGTGCTGCTACGTAGAAGAAGAAAGATGTATGTATTGTCCACTTTTTTTGTTTCACATATTTCTTCAGCAAATATTTTTTTCAGTATTCATGTATTTTATTATCGTAGTAGTGCATGTTTATATTAACATTTTTGGTTTGTAGTCTGAACAAGCTGTTGGAGATCAAGAAAAGTGGTTAAACCTGATCGACGCGTTACTCGATCAAAGAAAACCGACAGCATATCACTGAAATCATTGCAAAGCAATCAGACTAGAAAAATTCGAAAGGAGAAGAAAAAGAAGAAGGATGTTGATGTAGACGATGAATTATGCGAGATTGCAAATTTCAATGATTTTACCCTCCCGATTGTCTAGCTGCTAAACCGAGATATTTAAAATATTATCGAGATTTGAGGTCCCCTACTGGTTTTTATTCAAATCCTTTTGAAAATGGAATGTGGCATCGTCCAGTCTCAAATCCCAATAAATTGTTAATCTTCAGAAATGATTTGTTCAAAGACCAATATAAAGACACTTTTAAAGTGTAAGTGTATTTTTCACAGAACAATATTTATGCATGATTTGTTCACTATATTCTGATATGTTCTTATAACATTTTATTTGATTATTTCTTTGCTAAACATTTTAGGCAATGTTTTTTTAAATTCTCTGAGAAAATGCCAACACCTTCTTTGTTTGGCGTTTATGAATTCAGTGGAAGAAGTATTGTTCGCTCCTTTGACGATAATAAAATGATTGAGAATGACATTTTTGATTGTTTCGCCCTCTGCTGGATGTTAGATGATACAGAATATAGGGCTGATGCTGCTGGCTTCAGGATAATTCTCCAGTCACAAATAATGGTGGGAATATCTTTTTTCAACTTTGCTTTAGTAATTTCTTTGTTCAGTAATTTTTTAGAATGGTTTTATTTACTATGATGTGTCTGTATCAATATTGCTTCCAGTAATTTTTATTTGTTCTGTGACTTCTATTCAGTAATTTCTATTTATTCAGTAACTTTGCTTTAGTAATTTTTATTTGTTCAGTAAGTTTGATTCAATAATTTCTATTTGTTCAGTAAGTTTTCTATAGTAATTTCAATTTGTTCAGTAAGTTCGATCCAGTAATTTTCAGTTGTTCAGTAACTTTTAATAATTGGTGTGCAGGGTTCAATTATTATTCAGAACTCTTTTGATTCTGATTGCCTAATTGGTTACCTGCAATAACGGTACACTGTTGATGAAGTGATAACGTCACTATTGTAATTATTTTTCGTACATTTTTGTAATATAATATATAATTCAGTGTTATTTTCTTACTCTGTCATGCCTGATTTGATCAACTTTATATTCTCATATTTTTATAGGTGTTTGTACCTGTTCAGAGTAGCACTCACTGGGTTGTGTACTGTATCAACACTCTATATGATCAAATTGATATCTTGGACTCTCTATCATGGGGACAGGAGTCTGACAAGCACATGTATCATGCCAAGTTTTGTGAACGTTTACGATTTCGGTTGAATACTCTTTTGTAGAGGTTCACAGATTCCATGTTTCCAGACATCAGCGAGTGAACTATACCATATGTTCCTCTTGCTTATCAAAGCATTGGTAATGATTGTTCATTCTTCTGCTTGAAGTTTATTGAACATTATGATCCTCAAATTTGTGGACTTGATGTTGTTGTTGAAACAGTTAAGTGTTTCTACTTTATCTATTTGACTCTTTTTTTTAACATGTTCTGTTGTTATTAATTTATTACCATTTGTGCAGAGCCGGGGCTGTGAGTATTGGACAGAATACCTACACTACCTCATGTTTCACAAGTTGAATGAAGCTCCAATGCACTTTGCAAAGCACATTGAGGAATATTCTTCAAGTTGCATGGGAGGAGATTCTCAAGAGTGGGATTCTTTATAATCAGTTGCGCAAATGAAAACATTATGTGTAATTTGTCTTTCTTTGTGTAGGAGAATCTTTTGTCTTTGGTTTATGTGTACTAAATGCACTGTTGCTGGTTTCACAAACTTATATGATGTTTAGTAATTTTCTGACAATGTTAAGTAACTTTTTATATGTAATGTGGGTTTATTCCAGTAATGTGTGTTTGTAAATGATGTTCAGTAATTTTTTGACAATATTGAGTAAGTTTCTGAATGTAATGTGGCTTTATTCCAGTAATGTGTTTGTAAATGATGGCTTTATTTCAGTATTTTTACAATATGTCAGCCATTATGAAATGAACCACTTTAATTATCTAAGGTTCGGTAATTTTTCCTAAGGTTTGGTACTGTTCAGTAATTTTTTTCAAAGGTTCGGTAATGTTCAGTAATTTTTCAGCTGTTGTTCACAATGTGGCAGCCATTCCGAATCGAAGCACTTTAATATTTTACGCATGTAATTGAAAAGATTAACTACGAAATATAGAAGAATAGATGTACTGTTTTATATTTAGGTTCAGTAATCTCAATAGATGCTAATTTTTTATGGCATAAGTTAAATAGCGGATTCAAAGAAAATGAACCAATAAATAACTTTGTTGTAAATATCAATTACATGATTATGTTTAATAATTCACCCTCTATGTTTTGTAAAGCCTTGTTTTTATTACAATATGTCACATATTCATTAATTTTCTATAAACTTCAATAATATCTGTATCAGTATATTGGTTTGCATACATGTCTGTACAGATTACGTGCATCGAAGAGCATCGGAGAGTAACGAATTCATCACGTCAGATAGTGATTAGTTATCATCAAATTCTCCACATTCTTCAATTGTTGATATCTCATTAGAAATATATTCGGCATTACGTGATATTCTTGTTCCAACATTACCTCCACCACCACGTCCAGTCTTCATAGAACTACTAGTTCTGCTCAGTAAATATTCATAGTAATGCAGAAATTTGTTTCAGCAAACATTGAACCGTAATTATTTTTCCCTTTTAGCAGTTTTTTCAGTAAACATTGAATGAATGATGTTGGTATAGACCTACAATGGTTCCTCTGTGTCAATCTCATGATTAAGTTGAGCATCTTTCGGCCCTTCTCCATACTCATTGTTTCTCTTGTTTGCCATTCCACGACCACTTCCCCTTGGGCTTCCTCTTGGTCTTTTAGTGACACCTCTTGCAGCCTTCATTTGAGCTCTGTCACATGTGGCTGCGTTGTGCCCTGTGTCAAACGGACCTCATTTGCCACACCTTCTTCGCTTTTTTCTTTTGGCACGTGAGAAATGAGGTTGAGTAATTCCTTCTATTTCTATCCCACTCTTTCTGCTGCCTTTTGTGGTTGACACTGGTGGTGCAGATACTGATACATTTGCTTCTTCATGTTCAGTATTTTTTGCATTGCTGTGTGGTTTAGGTTATGTGTTTGTGTCTCCTAGACCAGGTGCGCTTGTAAGACCTATATCTGATGGTATTGCATCTAATACTATAATTGCATCCCTGATTATAGCTTTTATCTTTTTCATTGCCTGTTCAGTAATGCTTCTATTACAATACAGTTCAGTAATAAAAACTTCATTAATTTGCAAAAGAGTTTCAAATTCTTACCTGTGAGGACCTTATGGCAGACCTTTGTAACTTAAAAAGGTCTACAAGTATGGATGTGGTTCGATGAGCTTTTGTGTCACCATCTAACCTGAAACACATCGTGTCGTGCCTGTCAAATGATATATTTTGACATGGTTGTCTTGTATAGCGCTTCAGGATATATCTTGAAGGTATACGCCCCACACAAAGGTGTGTGAATATGCAGACCAAATGGAGGCAAAAAAAGCCCTTCTTCATAATCATACATTAATAACATGAGCAAATCTTTATGTTTTTCTTCGGTTACTGGAAGCAATGAATTTTTTACAAACCTATGTGCTCACAGGTCATGCACTCACAGATAAATATAGCTTTTTCAGGGGCATCTTCATTGTATATCGCTTTAACTTTGAAGGCGTGCTGGAGCCATGGGAAGTCAGTCTCCATCTCTGTTTTCGCGCACTTTGAAATTTATGCTTGACTTTATGGTGTTTTTAAATATGTTGTACACATTTCTTGTGTACACCTTGCTTAGTTGTACTTCATAGCCATAGAATGTTGAAGTTAGTGGTTCTGACTGCAGATAGAAAAGATTGATGTCAATAATTCTATTTTGAGGAAATGCGTTTTTTTACAAAACAGCATAGCCATACCTGTGAGTGATACTTTTCCCTCATTTTGTTTTCTCTAGTGTGATCAAGTACATCGAGAAACTTTTTTGCAAATTCATGGATTGGCGTTAAGTTGTCTACATATCCGCTTTTCACTGTCCTGTTTACACTTTCACTCCGTTGTGCAGATTGGATGGTGCCGCAGAAAATTTCCTTGAAGTAAGCGCCAATCCACATTTTCTTTTCATTATGAAGCTTTTGTATTGTTATCCTCTCTTTCAAGTTGAATTCCTACTCCATCAATCTCCATGCAGCTTCAACCTCTGCTGGATTTAGTGGGTGGTTAATTACTGAGGTGAGCCTGTCCTTTAGCTTTGGTTGCCGATCATACATTTGGCTCAAAGGATCCTTGTACTTCCTGAGCATGTGCCACCCGCAAAATCTGTGGAATGTATTAAGAAATATGCTGCTTAACGCCTTCTCTATGGCATTATCTTGATCTGTAGCATACAGAAATAAGCGTTTGAGTATGATCAAATACATCACGTGCAGTAACTACTGTTACATATTTCAGTAATTACTTATTCCCAAGAATGGTGAAATAGATAAACTTCAGTAACTACTCATTCATATTATATTCAGTAACTACTTCTCTATATTGTTCAGTAATTTATTTTGAGCATAACTATTTAGAATACAACCAGTAGTTGATTGTTACATCCGACAAATATGGCCAGTGGCATGGAGTAACTATTGGTTTTGTATGTTGTGTCAAATATAACGACATCACCATAATCTGAAAAAAAAGTCATTCAAGAGTCACTTTTTGTTTTAAATTATAATATTGTATTGATAGTTAGTTTTTGTTACCTTTATAGTTTCCTTGTTGGTTAGCCTGACTCCAAAACACATTTCTCACCACATTCTTACTGTAAACTAGTAAAAGAATTGTGAGTTGTTTCTTTTGCATTCGTCGAAGAATTCTAGCAGCTTTGGGATATCGCCGTCCACCTCAGTGCGAGCAAGTGCGGCTCTTCTACAACCAAAACAGCACAACAACAAAGTAATATCAATAATTATTTTGTATGGTTCATTAATTACTTCGCAAGGTTCGGTATTATTTTCTTAAGGTTTGATAATGTTCAGTAATTATTTTCTAAGGTTCGGCAATGTTTCGTAAGTATTTCGCAAGGTTCAATAATTATTTCCTAAGGTTCAGTAATTTCCTGACCTATTTTGAATATCTCTACTTAAGTTCTCTGATCCATATACTGATTCTCGAAGCACATTCATCACATTGATATATTTTACTTTGGCCCTGTGCATAACATCAATCATATCATCTATTGACCCTTCTTTCAACTTGTGAGCTCTTATTTGTTTGGTCATAGTCAGTGTTCTTGTGAGTTCATGTTGTGCTCAAGAACCGTCCTTTTAAAGTACAATATAGTTCCATCAAATGATGTCACAGCATATACCATAGCCTTACACTCTTTTCTCTTTGTTGTCTTTCCTCTCTTGTGATTAACACCTAGAGTTTTGTTGTTATACCCTGAAGAGGAGCACTCATGGTCTTGGTTACGACCACCATTTCTCGACCTGTTTTTCCTAATATTGAATCCAGCAAGTTCTGAATATGTCTTGTAGAAGTTGAATGCATCATCCATGCTCACAAAGCACAAGTCTAGACTGCGAATGAATTTGGGGTCAATTCTCTGATCCTACATTCAAATAACATTCAGTAAAATAATATCAGTAATTACTTTCCTCAAATATAAAGTTTTTATATTAGTGTACACTATTACACTTACATGCATGAAAACGGCTCTTCTTTAAGAGTTACTACATTCTCTGGTGAGACAGGAACTGGCGGTGTCATCATTGCTTTGTAACGCATAGGATCTTCGAGCCATGCTAGGCTAATCGGTAATCCTTATGTGAGAACTGGAGCTAGTGGTGTCTCTAACACTATAGCAACAACAGTTGCAACAACAATGGCAGTATGGGCAGCAACGGCAATTGCAGGACTAGCAGCAGAGGTAGTAGAAAGATTACTAGCAGCAGCAGCAACAATTGCAGGAGCAGCCGCAGGGGCATTAGCTCTTTACTAGCAGCAGCAGCAGCCGATGATGTTGATCCATTAACAAAAGAGTATTCCCTTGCTGAAGCAATTACTTTCAACAAATGCGAGACAACTACTGAAGAATTGTCTATATTAGCCTCAGTTTGCTGGTTGATAGAAGCAGCATCATTCTCTATAGGTAAATATTCACTAAAAGTGAAAAAAGAATATTACTGAATAAATTAAAGAAAAACTATTCAGTAATTATGAAAATAACATTCAGTAATTATAAAAATAACATTGGTACATTTCAGTAGATCAACATGGTCCATTTTTTACACATGTTCAGTGCAATTAGTTCAGTAATGGTTTAGTTTTTAGCAATTTCTAACACATGAGAGAAATTGAGTTCAGTACGTTCAGTGTTAGTAATTTCATAAATTCCAATGCAGATTTTGTCAGTAATTTAAAAATCGTTCAGTAATAATTGAATTTCTTCAGCAGAGGTTTCGTAGTCACCCGGATCTGGAGGTATCGTCGTTCACCTACAGCTTGACGGTGAAGCGCTGCTTGAATCGAAGCGAGTTCCGAAGCTCTTCAGGCATGCTTGAATCGAAGTAGGTCCCAAATCCTTCAGCAACGCTGCAGCCCCCACCCTAGGTCGGCGCTCCTGCGTTGACGAGGATGGGAATCGCGAGGAACCCTGGGTCGCCGCTCCCGCGGCTAGGGGGAATGGAGGTCGCAATGCGCCTTGCCCTGGGTCGCCGCTCCCGCGGCGAGGAGGAATTGCGGCGTCGAGGAGGAAGCGCGGTGATGAGGAAGAAGTGCGGCGATGAGAAAGAAGTGCGGCGACGAGGAAGGGGAATAGCGCATCAATAGGGAAGAGGAGTGGCAGGCCAGAGTGGAGAGCAGTTTCGGAATAGAAATCCGTTACACCTCTCGGCGGACGCGCGGGGACGAAGGCCGTTTGTTGGTGCGGGGCGAAGCCGGTCTGGTGCGCCAGTTTGGTCCCGGGTGAATAATAGCAATACCATATAAGACTTATGCTTAAACATGATATTTAAAGGTTAAAAATAATACAGAGTACTTATTTTAGGATGAAGGGAGCACTTAATCCAGACTCAGCTTATCACAAACAAAACTCCGGTCCCGAGTGAATAATAGCAATACCATATAAGACTTATGCTTAAACATGATATTAAAGGGTCAAAAATAATACAGAGTACTTATTTTAGGATGGAGGGAGCACTTAACCCTGACTCAGCTTATCACAAACAAAAACTCCATAATAACACACGGGACATTTCACTAGTGGTGATCTAAATGATAAATCAGCTTGATTAATTGATTAGGTGGATCGAGTTGCAAATATCCTTCAGTGAAGGCCACGTCGAGTTTAGGAGACCTGTTTTCTCTAAGCCAAAATATAAAAAGCCATTATTGGCCGTCCGTGTCGCACACAGGAGGCGAAGCTCCCTGGTTATCCTTGTCGTTCTCCAGCCGAAAGGAGATCACAACACATGCATTGCCAAGATCCTCGCATCATCGCGCGGTCACCTCGGACGGAGCTAGTATTCCCTGCCGGTGGTGTGCCATGCACGTCTGTAGCAGTCGCCCCTTTTCTCAGTATCCACGAAATTTGATCCTTTTTGAAACATTCAAGAAACATATATCAGATGCACCTGAGAGACATGCTGCAAATTTAAACAAGAAATGGAGATGCTAACAAAAGCTATAAAAGCTATAAGATCCATGCCAACACCGAAGGACATAGACCCATGGCCGCCTTCTCAGTGCAGCCGGAGCACCACCGCGGCGGTGCCAGCAGCCACGCAGCATGAAGAACCGGCGGCCCCTCCTCAGCCACCTCAACGTCCAGGTCCCGGCCATCGGCAACGCCGGCATCTTCCACCCCTCTCCGAAGTCCGCCTCCTCCGCCACCAACACCCACGCAACCGACCGGCCGGCTTCCCCGTCCCTGCTCCGGTCGCCGTCAGCGTGGATCCGAGCAAGCTTTGGGTCAACCAAGCACACGCCCCGCCCGTCCAAGAACTTCTGTTACGACGCCCGCAGCTACGTGCAGAACTTCGACGAGGGAGGCGGTGACGAGCACGCCCTGAAGCACCCGGTGCTTCTCGCCCAGGATCCCCACCTCGCTGCAACCAGCCTCGCAGTGGCAATCAGGTCGGTTAGACAGCAGCGGCGGTGATGGCAACGGAAAGGAAACAGCCTAGCGCGGAACAGAGCTTGGGTCAAACTGAACCCAATAAAGTCGAAGCTTTTTTTATGGTCAACCGGTTGCTGTGCCATTCGAGAAATTCCAGAGCATCCATCAATTGCCGTCTTAATTTTGTCCTCGTAAATTAAACAGGACGATATTTCAAAGATATCTCTGGAGGGATGACAGTTCAAAACGGGTTGTTTTGTGTTCAAGAAATGTTGTCAGGTTCTGTATTGTAGTAATGTATTTATTTTCCTAATTCACAGGGTTTTAAGTCTATGTCAAAAGTTTTGCATGTATGTTTATTTAAAGAAAATTTGTCTATATGACATCATGCTTGTGTCAGTTGATCTGAGTCACACCGTTCGATTAAATTTTGTTAGGACACTGTGATTTTAAATATTTGTCTCTAAGACACCGCAGAGAATATTTTGACAGTATTTCATAGCAAAATAACCACACTATCTAATAACGTACATCCTCCGTTTTAAAATATAAGTATTTTTAGATTTAGTCAAAATCAAATTTTTATTACTTTGACCATTAATAATGTATAACTAATAATATTTTATCATATAAAAATTATATTTTTTGGATTCATTAGGAACTAAGTTTTCATAAAAATATATTTTATATTAAAATTATATAATTTTTTAGATATTATTAAGTAAAAGTTACAATAATTTAACTTTATCTAAATCTAGAAAATGTTTATATTTTGGAATAGAGGTAGTACTTATTTTTATTAATTTGAAGGGTTTTCAACCTAGATGTCAAAAGGTTTGCATGTATGTTTTGTTAACTACAAATGGAAGAACATGGGAATGTTAATAAAAATATGACATTTTCTTTTCTTTTCTGCAACCTGATTTATTTTCTGTTCAACATATATATATATATATATATATATGCAGATAATTGCATGCTTCAATAAGTTATTTTTTACTTGATGACGATGAAAAATAAAAATAGTATTAATATGATAAAAAATGCTATACGGGTTTTTGTAAGGAGGTGGACCGGACAGAAAACGCGAATCAGATATAATCCCGTGATTTTGCCCCGGCCACCGGTTTTGTGAGGCAGACACAGAACTTACGGAAACTATTGGAAACCCCAAACTGAGGTGATGAAGATCATCCCGGAGAGACGACATCTCCGAAGTCTCCTTATCTTGTCCATAAGTCAGCAGACGCATCACAGAGCGCTGTTGGGTGTATCACGAACATCATCATCTTGGAAAGTTTCATACTCCTTCCTGCAGCAGTTTTCACAAAATCAATCAAACATCTACCAATGGTTGGCTACTATCCCGGAGGAGCAAATGCACCGACGTCTAAATTTAGGGAGAAGAAACCACAGAAAAGCTTCTATCTTTGCGTTGGCTAAAAACAAAAACAACGGCCATGGCTGCGTCGTCCTCTTCGTCCTCCGCTCAGCCGGACCACCACCAACGCACGGACGCCTCCAGCCATCCTCGACTCGCGAAGCACCGGCGGCACCACGTCGACCACCTCCAAGTCCAGGTCCCTACTAGCTCCCCCGGCTGCTTCGTCGGCTGCTTCCGCCCCTCGCCGTCCTCCGCCTCTGCGGCCGTCGGTCATCATCACGGCAACGCCCACGCGGACCGGCCAGCGTCGCCGTCGCTGATCCGGTCGCCAACGGCGTGGATCCGAAGCTTGGGGTCGGGCAGCAAGCACGCGCGCCACCGGTCGCGGGACTTCCAGTTCCAGTACGACGCCGCCAGCTACGCCCGCAACTTCGACGAGGGCAGCACGGACGGTGGCGAGGGCGAGGAGGAGGACGGGACCGCCGCGAGCGACGCTGTCAAGTACCGGTTCTCGTCCAGGCTTCCCACGTCTCCACCGGCGCGGTCGCCGTCGGGTTTGGGTACTGGCAAAGGCATGGAGCCAGCGCACCGACCGGGACGTGACTGGGACTGAAACAATTAATAAAGCTTATTCGATCGTTTCGGCCTTTGCTAACGTGCATTCTTCATTACCTCATGTTGTTTATGGAAGCATGTCCGTCGTGTAGGCTGTACATAAATATAAGCCAAAATACTCAATTTAGTTACTCAAAGCACAATTTCATTCATTAATTTTTGAAGGTTCAATTTAAATTCATAAATTCTTTGGTTTCATCCATAGTTTGACGTGGCTATATATCCACATGACATCCAATGTCAGCATGTAAGATTTAAATTAAATTTTCTTTTAAACCGTAACTTCATTTCTGAATTTGTTTGAACCGTCTTGTTTCTTAGGAATAATGTAAATAAAAAGATTTTACCTAGATTTTTTTTATATTTTTCAAAACATTTAAATGGTGTTAAGAGTCAGATGTGAAATTTTTATATATCCAATGTGAACATCTTTTTGGTAATTTTTGAATTTCAAAACTCAAAATATGATTTTTTTTTTCTCAATGTTTCTATTGCATTAACGAAACCAGGGGAGCACATTAATTTTATTGGAAATGCCATTTTGTTAACGCAAGAGACATAAAATTTTGAATTTGCCAATATTGCGTAGTACTC
>BCLH01000061.1:255283-307080 GCA_001602315.1 Zoysia pacifica
CCCGATTACTACACCTTCTGGTTTTAAATTATTGACAGTATTGACTTCTACTATCAACTTTGATCATTCGTTTTATTCAAAAAAAATATTCAGATATGTAAAATTATTAGCTGTGTTTCAAATACCAGTAATGATATAACAAAATATTGTATTATTATACTTTTGTAAATAAGACAAATGATCAAAGTTGATGTTAGAAGTCAATGGTGTCAATATATTAAAATTGGAGAGAGTAGTTTATTATAAATATATAATCTGATTCATACTCCCTTCGTTCTAAAATAAGTGTCTTTTTAGATTTTTAAACATGTACTTTGACCATTCGTCTTTTTCAAAAAATTTATAAAAATATTATTTATTTTGTTATGAAATGGTTCACTATTAGAAGTACTTTAACCTTGTTTCGTTCATTTTTGTCAAATTTTTTAAATAAGACAATGGTTTTGTCAAATTTTTTAAATAAGACAATGGTTAAACATTGATTTGAAAAAGTAAAAAATGTCACTTATTAAGAGACGGATGGAGTACTATAATGTGCAGTTTATTTATAAGAAAAAACCTATTGCCCTCCAACAATTAGAGAAATATACCAACATTCACTGTTGATAGGACTTGGTCCGCCAGATCTTTCGGTGAGTTGATAATTATCAATTTGGTGGAGTTGACTCTCACGATCCAACAATAAATGAACAGGTCGTGTGCACCTTAACAATTGCAGAACCAACTCCGAATGGTTATTGACCTCGTCAGAATAGAAAGATTAACCTAGTCACGAAGATCAATTTCTGCAAGTAATCGAAGAATAAGCAAAAACAAGATGTGGCAAATCTGAAATCACACAAATGTGAGGTTCTCAAGCTGTCTAACAGGTGGTCGTTGGACACAACTGAAGATCAAAAAGTTTGCACCAGAGCTAAACTATAACAAGTGTTCCTAGTGGCGGTTAAGAATTTTAAAAAGGGTGAAGGACGAGCAAGGGGTGCTGGGGTCATCCTCAAACCCGAGGACGTGTCTCTAATAGGCTCAACTTGATACACAGACCAACGGCTCAAGTTAGGGTGACGCGGTACCTTCTGTATAAAAATGATGATTGACACTGACTTTGATATGGTATAAAGGTGGGGCTAGATCCATTCGAAAGTAGACTTAATAAGCTTTCTAGAATGTACTTAAACACTCAAATTGAATTCCATATGAAGCCGTGACTTTCGTTGAAAGTTTATAAGTTTCTGCAGTCCAAACCCACTGTGTGTGAATATTTTCTTTGAAGTACTCATCAAAAAGTATGATGTTCACATCATCCTCTCTCACTTGAATTAGAGTCTTCCTCGACTCAGTTTCATATTGCAAAAACCAGCACTCCAATATGCCCTGCTGAAATCATGAAACATAAAGGCCATTAGGGTATGTATGTGATCTCATCATCCTCTCTCATTTGATTTGGAGTCATCTTCGACTCAAGCACAGATTCAAAACTAGCCATGCCACTGTGCCCTCTAGAAATCTCAAAAGGTGGAGGCCACAGGGGTATATATGTGATCTTAGCATCCTCTTCCGCTTCATTTAAAGTCATACTCGACTCAAGTTCAGATTAGAGAACTGCCACTCCACCGTGCCCTCCAAAAATCATGAAAGGTGACAGTCACGAGGGTATTCTAATGCGGTCATACGGCGCAGCAAGTACATATAAGATCTCATCATTCTCCACTTCTTATAACAAGCCGTCCTCAGCTTGATCCAGTGGTTAGCAAAATTTTTTGTTGTCATATTGGGACAAGTGATGAGCACGTAGCTAGGCCACAACAACACTTCTTATAGCAAGCCGTCCTCAGCTTGATCCAGTGGTTAGCAAAAAATTTTGTTGTTATATTGGGATAAGTGATGAGCACGTAGCTAGGCCACAGCAACAACTTCTTTTGCTTCATGAGCTGCTCCTATTGATAGATCAAAAAAGTAGAGAAACTTTGCAAGGCATTATTAGTGTTAGTGCATGCTATTGTTTGATCATGTTTTTGCATTTGAAAAAGTTATTTCAGATTAGTACATATGACTATTTTAGATATTAAGAAATCTCCAATGTCATCATATTTGCCAATAGCATAAAAAACACAAAAGTTAAAACATTGGAAACTACAATTCTGAAATAATCTCTTCTCTAAATAATTCAAGTTATAAGGAACATCAAATTCAATATAACCTAAAGAAGTTAAAGAAGATATGAGCTCCAACTTTGCCTCATTCAAATCAGCGCAATAAAAAGGCCAATTCTCCACATGTGTGTACTAAACAACAAAATTTTCTACTCCATACACTAGTTGTGTTTTTAAAATGAATGAAACTTCTTCACACAACTTGTTATCATCATATGTGACATGTGCAGTTCGTGACAAAGCATAAGCCATTGGAGGCTCAACTAAGCATTACAAAATATTAGTATGAACAGTGGGTAATTGCAATTCAAAACAAGTAGCATAAGAGTATTCAGATGTGGTGAGGGATACAATGTGTATCATGTTTCTTACTCTCTATTGTAGTAGGCACCACACAAGCATCATTATCCATATCTTTCATTTCCTCAAGTAACTCAATGTCCCGTTCAGACTTTTACTGACTCTCCTGCAAAATGTTAGGTATACGACAAGAAACAAACAAGTGCTCTCTATCTAGTTATACTATTTTAGTAACAGATAAAGTATCATACAACTCTTCTTTATCATATTCCCATATGACAAAGGCACATCAGCAATACATTACACAATTTTGTGATGGTGATTGTTTATGCTTGTATCTTTATAAAAAAATGATTTTTAACATTACAAGCAAGCAAATATAGGTGCGAAATTGAGTAGTAAGTTTCAAGATGAGCAAAATTTGGATTTCAGAATTGAGACCATTCATAAACCTACTGATTGTATCTTCTCAACATTTATCTAAGCCACCAAATATGACACAAATCTTAAAGTCATGAAAGTATTTTTTAACAGTCATACTATCCTGCTTCAAGTTGTCTAATTTGACAAGCAAATGATCAGCGTAATATTCAAGAATAAAAACATTTCTAAAATAACATTTGAAGTCTTTCTAAGATTCTAGAACTTTGTTGTGCAAACAAAGATATTTCCATTCAAGCAAAGCACGTTAAGTCAAAACACTAGAAGCAATGTAAATCTTTTCTTTATCAAAAAAAAGTCATGTTAATTAAATTCTTTTTCTACATTCAGCTCCCAATCAATGTATGCATGAGGATCAAATTTTTCAGCAAAAGAAGATATTGACGAACTGATGACTTGTAAAATTTCATCATTTACCTCATGTTGAAGCATCTGCACAATTTGATGGGGGTGTAAACCACCAGCTCTTTTTGTCTTTATTGTGCCAATCATGGTTAGCAAATAGCAAAACAATTTGACAACCATCTAGATTGTGTCTAACTCATTTTCCTTCAAGCCTTGTCAACCAAGTTCTTACATGTTCTTACCAAACCAGCAGGAGTGATTTGCTACCAACAATATCAACCAGCGAAGATTGATGAGGCAATTGCCAGGGACAAACTCTGTCTGCTGTAGAAATCTGTGGAGATAGGATAGTTTCACTTTGTAGTAAGGATTAGCACAATCAAATCAGCAAATACAAAGTTGAATAAGTGTTCAACAATGGTGTAGTGTTGGTCCTAGGCTAAACCCTGCTAGAGACGCGAGCCTGGACACAAAGGTGGTCACACATATGATATAAAAGGCTCAGAACAGCAGCAACTAAAACTTTCACCTCTTCTTTTTTTGGCTTGACTCTTTTATTTCATTTTTCTGCTACTTCTTTTTCTTTTCTCTTTTTTTCTCCTGCTATTTTTTTTAAATGAAAACAGAGATAAAAAAGTGCAGCTAGCAGATAGCAGATCTCTTTTGTGATTGTGACGCGCTCGGCTGAAATTTTTTGGTAAGTATCGATCTGTTGGAAAGATAACACGGAGATCTTTCCAGATTGTGCAAAAAATGTTACAAACAAACAATGAATCATGGAGATATGGTTGTTTTCTTCTGCAACAAAATATGTTATCCGAATCTATTTTTTACAACAAACTCGGATCTGGATTGATAGCTTCCTTCTTTTGTAGATATAAGCCAAGAACGTGGCAATAATGGATTAAATGCTAAGACCAGCAACACAACACAATGATGCACCCACGAATTCAACAACGCAAATTACAAAAAAGAATGATGCACAGGCTCAAAGGTCTAAGACAACCCCAACAGGATTGGTTCAAGATTTCTTTTTGTTTGGCTTTTATGTGGACAACGTGAATATGAATAAAACTACAAAAAAAAGTGGGGTAGATCTCACCGAGCAATCTGGAAGCTGATACCACTTGATAGGACTTGAGATGTCCGATCTTTTGATGAGGTGATAACTATCGATTTGGTCGAATCGACTCTCACGATCTGACTACAAACGAATAGGTCTTGTGTGTCTTAGCAATCACAGAACCAATTTCGAATGGTTATTGACCTCGTCGAAACAGCAAGATCAATCTGATCACGAAGATCAATTTCTTCAAGTAATTGAAGAACAAGTAAGAACAAGATGTGGCAAATCTAAAATCACACAAATGTGAAGTTCTCAAAAGCTGTCTAATAGGTGGTCGTTAGACACAACTGGAGATTAAAAAGTTTGCACGAGAGTTAAACTATAACAAAAAAAAACGCAAGTGTTCTTGGTGGCGGTTGGGACATTTAAATAAGGTGTAGGACGACCAGGGGGTGTTAGGGTTGTCGTCAAACCCTAGGGCGCGCCTCTAATGGCCTCAACTTGATATACGGGCCAACGGCCCAAGTTAGGGTGACGCAGCACCTTTTGTATAAAAAAGACGATTGGTACTGACTCCGATATGGTATAAACATGGGGCTGGATCTATTTGAATGTTGACTTCATGAGCTTTTTAGAATGTACTTAAACACCCAAACTAGATTCTATATAAAGTCATAGCTTCCATTGTAAGTTTGTCCTTTTCTGCAGTCCAAGTCCACCGTTTGTGAATATTTTCTTTAAAGTCTTCATCAAAAGGTATGATGTCCACATCAACTACCGGCTTGCTATTTAAAATTTTGCGAAAGGAAAAAAACTTAAAAACTGGTTTACACAAACGGGTATCAAAATACCTTCATCCATTTTTTCTCAAAAAATTTAGTTTTTAATTAATTAACTATTCTTCATGCAAAAAAGCGCTAGTCATAGAAAATTGTGGGTGATGTATGTACCAAAATGTCCTAAATCTCTCAAGCTCGAGCTTGAGCCACACGTACCACACCTAAAAGAATGCCAAATGCGGAGTGTGAAGACACGAGCCCAGAGCAAGACTTTGTAAATTGTATATTTTTTCCTTCGAATTTTTTGTCGTTTGTGCTATCCAATGTGTATAGATTGTATTGTTTGGTTCCAAATATTGTCCTTTCTACTAGTCACTTTTGTATAAAAATACATGATATTTTTATATTTGGGTTTTCTCCCTCCATCAATATGAGATGTTGATATGAGGTACTCACTCCGTACAAGAATACCAACATTCCCACACTCTCCAACATAAAATAAGAATAGTATAAAAAGACTACAGTACCCTCACTTTTTACTATAAAAAACTTCTCACTCATCAAACTACCTCTTATTTATTGCATTCACACCTCTCAAATGCTACTATTATTACTACTATTATTGGACAAATCATTTGTAGGGATCAAGTGACCACGAAGGGGGTTGAATCGGGCACTAACACTACTAGAACTTTTACAACTCTTCCTTGAATCTACCTATCTGACATGCAATCCTAGCAAGAGAACAATTAAGTACCAAACAAGCAAACTAGGAAGCTCAAAGAAAAGCAAGAATAGGAAGGAAACGACAACTAAGCAAGCAATCAAGTCAAAGGGCACGAGAAACATCAAGAGGTATTGTAAAGCAAGCTGTAACTCTACTAAATAAAGAGCACGCGGAAAGCAAAGAGAAAGAGTTAAGAGAATGCTCAGCGATTTTTCTTAAGGTCTTGAAAGGTTAGCGCCTTCTCTTAATCCTCGTTGGACCACTCCCATCGGAGTACCAAGTCTCTCTCGTCGTTTTTGAAATGGTGCTCCCAAGAGTATGCTTCACTCCTGAAGTGAAGTCACCGACGACTCGACTGTAGCGAACAATACCCTCACACAAGAGCAAGCCTTCAAGGCTCCGAGTGCTTCTTCTTGGTGTCTCTTTCGAGCGGAGGACCTAAAACCGCTCACATAGTTGATGTCGACTTCCACAATTCTTCAGAAGCTCGCACAACGACGCCTAACCGGTCTAGGCTGCCATGTATCAAGAGTAATAAGTCTAAGTCACTTTTCTCAGCTTCACAAGCTCTAGGAATGTATGGATGCTCTTTGATACTTTTCACTAGCACTCAAGATCTTATAAGATGCTTCTTTGTGCTCTCTTTGGTGACCTTTGTCCTTCACAAGTAATCTCTAAACTTCTTTGGTTGTAGATAACCTCCATAACAGCTCTCCCAATAGTTTATATAGGCCCCAAACCCTGAAATGGCCGTTGGGAGCTGTTGCCAAAAAAGATGACTGTTTTTTGTAATCACCGGACTAGGATCACCGGATTGTCCGGTACTCTTGGTCTTCGATAGATAAAAAACACCCTCTTTGGGGTCCACTCCTTATGACACTAGACTGTCCGGTGCATACCTTCATCGGACTATCTGGTGGCTGCCACTTTTGGCCTTCCAGAGACACCTCTTTAATCTAGACATTGTCTTCAAGCTCACCAGACTGTCCGGTCACTGACCTACCAGACTATCCGGTGACTACTTCACTTCGACTCTAAAGAGCACCTCTTCTAAATTTTGATCTTCTCCACTTCACCGAACTGTCCGGTGGCTACTTCTGATTTGCCTCTCGAAAATTGCCTCTCTGTACTTCTGCCTACAACTATCATCGGATTGTCCGATGACACTTCTTGCTTCTTGCTGCAACACTTGATATTTCAAGCTTTCTCGGATCACTAAAGTGCCTTAAAAAGCATAGAGCATCCACTACAGGAAAACTGGCGTGTAGAGGCACTTTTTAAATAGTAGAGGCATTATTATATTGTCTCTAGACAATTGTAGCAGCATTTTTCAAAATGCCTCATAAGCGTCTTCCCATGCATTATCTCTAAAAAATAGCGACGTTTTTGTAAATCGACTACCAAATTAGAGGCATTATTTAAATACATATTGCTTTGCCTCTACAAACATAGAGACATATTTAAATTATGAAAAAATTAGTGCTTGTGAATCCTTAAACTCAAGACCATGGTTTTGAAAACCGGTCCTAGACATCTTTTCACCAGTTTTACTACAGTACTAGGTTTAGTTTTCAGCCAAAAACCAGACCAGTTTAAAACCAGACCTAACTGTGGCAGAACCGTCCTAAAAATCACAGGCGGCTCGTCGACAGGATCATATCGGGTGATATTGAACAACAATATCCAAATAGTACAACACGAGCGATAAAATATATTACAGGAAACCGATTAAAAATATTACATTAAAGTTCCAGTTGTTGTTGGGATAGATATTTAGAACAGAGAGGAAATGATACACGACAAATATAATGATGTACACTTGATGGTTTTCTAGGACATGTCCTGCCCTAAGACATGTCTCAGTCCTCGTGGCCAGAGGTAGGTGAGGCGGGAACCCATTTAACAAAACCATCAGAATGAGGTTTGCCATCCCACACCGTGTTGCCGCCACAAATACACACAAAAAGAGAAAAACAACAAACCATGAGTATTCTAATACTTAGCAAGAGTTACCCGTCAAAATGGCTAGCTATAGCCGACTCCTAAACATGCGAAGGCTGACTCATAGGTCGGTTCTTTTGCCAAAAACATAACATCAATAGTGAATCCTTACTTTCATATTTTAGCGATAAGTTAAGTTCGAGAAATGTAAATTTAGTTTGCACTATAAACTATATCAAACATAGTTGCCAAGCAATTTATAATAAATATATATCAAGCAATTATATTCACTTCATCCTTCACATTCTTACTACAACGTGACGCAGTGAGACAAGTGGTACTCATTACTGTGAGAGAAAATGATTATAATCAATTTACATCTAGCTGGAGAAACCCGAATTACACGACACGTACACACTTCTCGAAAGCCATACGTGGCAACCTTTCACACAAACCTATAGGGTCGGTCCGATAAATGCACATCTCCTGAGAACATGATCCCCATGCTATAGCCCTCAGAGCCTATACATGGCCAGCTCCAAGATTCTCTCAACTCCAAACCAAGAGAGATAGGGTTTTTTCAACCACTACAGCATTGAGTTACAGCGGTTTACTGGATCTCATATATCCAGTACATAATCAGTATTGTTCAAACTTGCTCAGCAGGGCCACACTCGATCAGTCTTTAACCGACACAGATAGGCCTATCGCACATAGGACTCCTCTCCTGTTGCCAACCTACAGCTCCTTGTCCGGTCTCCCATTCGTCATTTATGTGATAGACTAAATCAACCTTATCCTTCCATGCTAAACTTCCAAAACTGAAGTAAAAAAAAACTAAAGCTCGCGAGGGAAGTTTTTCATTCACTCAACTTCTACCCTTACTTATAACTCATAGCCTAGCTCTACATCGAGTTACCTGTATCAAAACTACTTAACCTAGGAGAAGGTTACCTAGCATGCAATCTAGGTTTTCAGTCAACTCCTAACCAAGGTTTTAGAAACTAGGTCCACGCCGGTTTTTGGTTTGGCCAAAACCAGCCGGATTTGCTACAGTGCCAGGTCCAACCCTATACTTGACCGGACCAGTTTGGCTAAAAACCGCAAAAACCGACCGGTTTTCGCTGGTTTCTAAAACCCTGCTCCTAACAATCTAATGCACAGTACATTAACCATACATAGTGAGAAAATATAAAACTGTTAAAATAGGGTTAATGCACCAAGATTTACCTTGGGTTTGATGTTGTTAGCACAAACAAGTGAGTGACCAGCAGCAGATAGATCCTCAGTAGCAAATCCAATTGGCTCGCCTTCAATGTCGTTTCCTATATGCATGAGATGATAGGCAAATAAGCAAATACATGCATCTTATAATTAACCCATGCTATGCCGTGCTCATGCAATGATATGTCAATGATCAGTATGAGAGTGATCTTATGAAAAAGGATTTATCAAGGTAGTCACTAAGTGTATATGCCACTGATTTTTATTATTATTTACAAAAAGGATAAGGATTTTCTAGGAGACCTAATTAGTTAATATGAGAAAATTATTCCTAAATTCCTTTAATATGGTTCTGGAACATATAAACTCAAATTTTATTTGATCATAAAATCAATGAGGGTATAAACTAATTTCTGACCAAATTTCATTATTTATTGCCATCAATTTGATTTTTAGCTAATTAAATACTATGTAAGAACAATAAATCATTTATAAATAATCTTTAGGCATATAAATTCTAAATAATTCTATGTGGCCACCACAACCTTATCGGATTTTTAGCTAATTAAATTCTATGTGGTCACCACACCCTTGGCCACAGGAAACCGCCGCACGGGATCCGGCCATGTGGCCACAAAGGATCCCGCGCAGGGTCTGAGCAGGCCAGCCATGGCGGCCTCGCCGGCTTGAAGATGCTGGCATCCAAGCACACGGGGCCAAAGGATTTATTGGCCTAATCGGCACTGCGAGTTCGATGGTGAAGCCAATGGGGCGGTGCTCTCACCGGAAAGGGCTGGTGGCGAGGGACATCGGTACGATGAGCTTCGGCGAGGCGGCGGTGGAGCTGTGGTACACGAAGACCGTTCTCTTCTCCCAGAGCTTATCGGATGTTCGTAGAGGGGCGGCACAAGTTCTGTTGGCTCAGAAAGCGGCAGAAAAGGGGCAGTCGTCGTCGAGGCCGGCGGGTACAGGCGGCGGCGCAGGTTCTGCGGCGCGGTACAGTCGTCTCGGTTGAAGGAACTTGAAGCCGTCCTCACCTGCAGCTTCACTAGACCGAGTAGAAGGGCCGCGCAGTGGAGGTCGGCCTTGGAAGTGGCCGGAGAAGGGTCCCCCACGGCGAGATGGCGCGGTGCTGACATCGCCGGCCGATAGAAGCTCGAAATCATGCCGAAATGCTCCACGATTTGCTCCAAATCTTGAACCTGGAGATGCGTGAGCTAGTGAGGAGGCTACAGCCACGAACAATCATGACGAGTTCGCCGCAGCTCACCGGATTTCAGCAGAGAACGACGACAGCGCGCTGAGGCCCGATTTTTGGGGAAGTTCAAATTCGGCCGGGCGAGTTGGGGATGAGGGAAAGCGGCGACGTGGAAAGCTTGAGGGGTGGAGGTGCCTTACCTTGGCGGAGGTTGGGGAGCTAGAGCTAGCTCGGGAACGACACTCCACAGTGGCAATGGCGCTCGGCCGGTGAGGCAGAATGTGAAAGAGAGAGGAGAGCGGGTGCCGGTTCGGGGTCTTGGACACGGGGATGCAGTCGTGTCCCAAGCGCCCTGCCACGCGGTGTCGTGGCCCATGGCATGCCGGCCACGGCCAGGGCGTGCGGGCGCAGAAGGACAGGAGGAGAAGGAGACCGACGGGTGGGTCCCGCATGGCAGGAGGGCAATCCAGCTTAACTGTTAAGCATTTTGGGGATCGAAAAAGGAAGAGCAAACAAATTCGGATGGGGTTGAAACTTGGTAGCATAGTTCATTAATATGTGCTCTACAATATAAATTGCATGCACAGGTTTCCTCAAAGGGAGGTGGAAGATATTTAATTTTGAAAACTGCTAACCAATAAGGAGACTTTGAAAATTCGCTAAAAGCAGATGAGTTAACTAAATTGTCTGAAAGAAAAATCTCCACAGCTCTGAAAATCTTGAATCTTGGCAAGATGATAGAATACCTCAAGAGGAACAACTGCTACTTTGGAGTCAAGTTGAAATTCGAATTGGAACTTATTCTGCAACAGTCACAAAATAGGTGACTCTTAAGAATTGAAAATCTATTTGGGCTCTCAAAAATGAAAGAATCCCAATGAATTTGTGTATCTTCAAGTATTTTTAGTCACTTTCAAGCAGGATCCTTGTTTCTCAAATTCCAAATACTTCTATATTCAACAATTTGAACTTCCACTATTAAATTCGAATTCAATTCAAATTTGAATTAATGAATTGGATTCTCTTCATCTTTTTGAACTTATAATTATTAACTTTCAGAATCCTTGATTTTGTGAAATGCAAGGTGTTACACTAACCCTATACTGGATCAGACCGGTTTAGTCGAAAACCACGAAAACCGGTCAGTTTTCATCGGTTTCCAAAACCCTGCTCAAGACCTCATGGAGAATAACTTATTGTGCCTTACTAGCCAACTCGACCACACATCACAATGTGTTTATGTTTAAAAGTATTATTCTTATTAGTTATCAGTAAAATACTAAAATAGTGCCTTTAAATATAGACAAGATGGCTCTAATAATGTCTCTACAAAATATAGTTATTTTTAACTTGTCACAAAAGAATGCCTCTACATTCATTCATGTGAAACCTGTATGAATGCCTCAAAGTATGCCTCTATTGTTCATAAAGGTACTATTTTTCAAGAGACACATTTTAAAGTGTCACAAAAATATGCCTCTATAATATATATAGAGACAAATTAGATAATGCATATAGCTAAGTGCTTTTACACGCCAATTTTCTTGTAGTGATCCATACTCTCTAACATCCTTAGCCTTGAATAATCTTCATCCTTAGAAAACCATCGGAGCATCGAGCAATCTGGAAGAAACCAAGTGGAGAATGGTGTTGATAAACCTAAATCCAACGAGTTAGTTTATAGTTTTTATTCAATCACTAAAATCATTCAAATTTTTTAAGGGACTTCAATGATCATGAAGCTAACATCATTGATGCTTCAAATGCCACTAAAAGTGGACAGATTGAAGCTTCAAATGCCACTAAAAGTGGACAGAGGGAGTAGTTTTTTCTGACAAATCCGACTCACACCTCACATCTTTTGATTGTTACTATTTGATTCTCTTTCATAACTTTTTTTTTATCTTACAATCACAATGCTAGGTAAACTACAAGAAATGTGTTGATCCGTGACGTATTTGTCATGACAAATTCAAAAATCATCATTAATGGTGCAGCAGCCCACTAGTTAGTGATGTTTTATGAAATTCATCACAATTCGGTCACTAATCAGTGACGTTTTAAAAAGTTCGTCATAGTTTGGTCATTAATCAATGACGTTTTAGAAATTTTGTCGCGGATAGAAGTATGAAATTTTTTTACCAACTCACCACCGAAGCAATATATATCTGCAAACCCTAGTTCCTAAATAATCCCTAGGGTCAATCTTTCTGCGCATCGCCACACTCACTATACCACAACCCAAAATTAATGTTAGGAGTTAGTCGTTAAAAATGCCAAAATAGCATTAAAGGGTCGAACGGTAAAATGTTTAAACAGGCAGTCAGTCATTAGATTTTGAGGAACAAGCAGTCCATCGGTAGTTTAATTTCAGTTTAACGTTGAATGATCCGTTGTTATTTCTAACTTTTTAACAACCAACGTTTTGTCGTTATCTTTATACACTCTAATTTGACCCAGCCCGTCAAAAAATTCAAAGCCACGCACGCGGGCCACTGCCGCATCTCTATTCCCTTCCCATCCCCAACCCTCGTGACCTAGCTCTCAGCCTCTCACACCACACTTGCAGCCGCCTCCCTCACCGGTCGCCGCCACCCAACTCCACACCGACCGCCAGCAGCCGGCCACCATCCGCCGCTCACCCCCACACTGGCCTTGCGCCCCCGCGCCCCCCCTCCCCCCCCCCCCCCCCCCCCCCCCCCCCCCCCCCCCCCCCCCCCCCCCCCCCCCCCCACGACAACCAGCGCCCTCCCCTGTGACATCAAAGCCTCTCTCACGACAGCCCCACGACTCCAACGTCATGCGCGGGTCGATGGCGTCCGATTCAGGGACTCTTTGTTTCAGCTACTCAGTTGGCTTTTTCAGCTAAAAAGCTGAAAATTGAGAAGCTAAAACAAATAAGGTTCTGAAAAGCTCGTTTTAGAATGCTGAAAAGCTAGCTTTTGCAGAAATAACCTAAAAGCTGAAAAGCTCCCTAAAAACTGCTTTTTCAACTTTTGATGTGTAAAAAAGCTAAATATATATTACAAAAGCCAACATCTAAATTTCATCAGCTTTTCTAAAAGCTTAAAAACTCCAGGCAAACAAAGAGGGCTTCAGTCGACCGCAGCTAGCTGCCTGCGACTCTTCTGTTGTCGGCCTGCAGCCCAGATTCGATACTAGCACATGGGAGAACGCATCCTGTCATCACTTGATCCATTACCTTCACGAGCAAATTTTAGTTTCAGATTCCCGAAATTTTCCCATTTTCTAGGGTTCCCCCAAATTGGTAATTAGTGCTCTCCTGCCGTTGCCATTCACACTTGGAATTTTTTCTGCATTACGAAGTGATTTTTTTTCCTACTCTATGTGGTCAAATGTTGTTATTACTAACAGAATGGAAGGAGGTGCACATGAAAAACCTGCCCTTGGTAAGCTAACTTTATGGAATTCTTTTTCCTTTATTTATTGCTGCTGGGCACACTAATGTTTTGTGCGTTGAACAAACACAATTTATAGGGAACAAAATAATTCTCATGTCTTCCCTTGTATTACATCAGGAAAAGCACGTTTTAATGTCTAGTTTCTCATGCTTCCTCTTGCAGATGAGAGGACTCGGCTGATAAAATTCTGCCCACAGGTAACCGAAGCTCTTAGTAACCATGCCAATTTGCTAATTACTTGCATGCTTACCATTAGGGATAATTTCACAGATTGTGTCTTGTTACCATCAGGCTACTTTGCGTGGTGAGTTGCTTTCTGTAAAGTGTAAACATTATTCAGACAAAGTTTCACCAATGCACAACTATGTTTCTTGTTTATGCTCACAGTGATGAAAGCAATTGACGTGTGTTTGGATTTTGGAATGCTTCCACTGAATTATTTTGGAAAAGATATGCAGCATGTCCTATTTTCTTCAGACACATTAGAGACATTTAAGATTGGAAATGTGTGAAAGAATTCAAATATGGTGAGTTCTAGAGCTTTTCGTTCTTTTTTATACGGTGTCTAGCATTGGCATATGCAACCACTTGAATGCAAACGTATGAGCGCTAGGTGTTTGGTGTAATTGATAAGCATGGTTCTTCAGTTTTATGGCTTCTTATTTGAAATCAAAAGAAATAATAAGCATGTTCAGTTTGCTGTACTACTTCTGAATATTTATCTACATTCTCTTATACAGGTACTACTGAGAGTTGTCTTAGAATTATTTCATGTTGTTCTACTGGAAAAGAAGCAAAAAAGCAAAGTTATTGATCTGGTACTAAGTGAATGCAGGTAATTTTCTATACCATTTATTTTCCAGATAAGCATGCTTGTGCTTGCAGTTTGAAATAGTAGGCACTGAGCTTTCAGAGGCACTCAGAGCATTAAGCATTTTAGTTGTTGCTAGCACTGTTATTATTTATGTAAGAAGAACAGAACATTGCTAGCCCTGTTATTATTTCTTAACTATAACTAACTTTTCATGTAGTTACTTCCATACACCTCACATATTCTTTGTGAGATTCCATAGGCACCTCAATCAGTTCCAACTCAAGTAAAGATAGTGAGGTGACTGATGCAAAGAGCCAATTTGAGATCCCCAAGTCAGATTGAAGCAAGTTAGATATTGTTCTAGATAAAAACTTAGACTATGATTTCATTTTGAATAAAAACTTATGATGTTGTATGTGGTGTTGGATAGTAACATTTATATGTAATGAAATGAAATTTAATTTATACATCTTGAAATTTGGATACATAAGATTGTCCTATGGGAGTTGAGTAATGTTGATAATAATGGGTCCAAAAATCAGAATGTGAATAGGGTCATATAAATCGTCCTGAAAGACTGTGACGATCTAATTCGTCACGAAAGTATGGGCTTTGGGTGGGTTTGGGCTATTTTGTGACGATTTAGAAATGTGACAGATATACCAATCCATGACAAAAAATTAAAAAACGTCACCCGAGTTAATTATGACGCGAGATACATGACGAAACACTTTTTCGTCACAGATGTCGTTTAGTGACGATTTTTCTCCAATCCGTGCAAAATATGAACGTCATAGATTACTAGATTTCTAGGAGTGCTATGACCCTATTTATTTCTCTAGTAGATTTTATAATTCAAATTATAATCTATATGTAATATAATTTAGATTATAATATAGAGATGGATGGTGGTGGATAGTTATTTCAAATTTAGTTAAATAAGTTGACAATATAATATGTCATGCTTGTTTACCTCTACATATTAATATATATAGATTATATAATCTGACAGACTATAATCTCAACAAACAGAGAGCTTAGGATCAGAAGGATTTCATTCCTCCGTGACCACCCTTATGGATGTTTTACATGTTCTCCCTCTTGTTTTAAATTGTTGGCACAGTCGACTTTCATCTTATTCAACAAAATATAATAAATTATAAATTTTGTTATAATTTGTTTTTATCATTAATGTTATTTGAAACACGGCTAATAACTTTACACATCCGAGCAATTTTTTAAATAAGACGAATAACGAAAGATAATATATGAAGTAAACAGTGTACAATATTTTACAATTAGAGGGAGTATATTACAATAAAAGATGGGGGGCTACTAGGCTACAAACATGTTTGCTTGTTTGAATTTATTCTTGATTTACATACATGAGTGTAAAAAAGTGCACCTAAAAATATCCTCTGACATTTATAGTCAAAATGAATTGGTTTCTAGAAGCGAGGAGAATTTAAATAGGATCATCCAAAGTAGTTAAAAATTTACAAAGCTCTAGCATAGAAAAGGAGAATCCTAGATAAGGAGACTTGGCCGAAACCATACTAGTTCCATGATACTTGAGTAATCTACTTTCCTCGACTGCAATTAGATTTTTAAAAAATAATTATGAATATCGTTAACTCTCAATATATTTTAGGTTTAATTTTTAGAGGTGATTCTCTGTGAAGAGTGATTATATGATAAAAATGTTTTTTTAATAAAAACTCTTGCATCAAGATAGAGAATTATTTTATAGAATTAGGAGAAGAATCAGACAACTATCAACTTCTCTATAATCAACTTTGTAGAGCTCTGCAAAGAGGATCATAAATTGCAAAACGGATGGAGTATTCTTTTCAGAAAAAAAAAAGAGAAAAGCATCGCAATTTTCTGCAAACCGGGGGATCTGTCTGCAAACAGGCGGCCCGGTCGGATGGAGGGTCCTTCCTCTCCTCGCCGCGAGCACGGCGGCGGCGGGAGCTCGACGGTGAGAAAGAAGGACCGCCCGAGGTCCTTCGACGAGAAGACCCGGGCGGCGTGCTGGCGCAAGGCGGATGTGGTAGCGGGACGGCACCCGGAGCGGTGGCGGCTGGATGCCGCCGGCAACGTTGTCTGCCGCCGCTTCTGGAGCTGCCATGGCTGCCTCTGCTACGAGTACGACCACATCGTCCCCTTCTCCAAAGGTGATGTTCTTGGCATCAAACCCAGCAGTGTACCCCAGCATCCGGTTGGATTGGTGCCGTTGATTCGGCTATCGAGGATACGGGACTAAGCTAGGTAGACTGTATTCTATGGGTAATTTTTTGACAGGGTAGTCACTTGAAGTAGCTGTGCATTTGGTTTGCGTCGGCAGCACCAAATCACCGTGACAAAAAGTGATTGTGGCACAAGCTTTTTAGACCGGGCAGAGTGAACTGGTCCTGTTTCAGAATGTTATACAAGTCTCCAGCATGAAGCCTACTGTCAGAATGTTTTGTTCATACATTTTTATTTATCTTTTAGAATGTCTCGTTTCATACATTTTTATTTTATCTGTTAACAGAAATGTATAGACGAGGTTTAGAACAGCACTAAATTTTCAATCTATATATGCACAGTGGCCAGACAAAGCATGGTTCAGTTCATGTTAACATATCAGAACGAGATTGATATAATTTGATGAAATTAACATTATTGTGGGAGTAGATGTCCAGGAGAGTTTGTGGATTTTGGTGCTTATGCATGTAGCTAACACTGCCGGCTCCCCAAACAGGCTACATCTATTGAAACTTAGCGATGTGTTTTTTATAAGATTGGATCATTTTCCTTAAATTGTATCACAATATATTGATTGTAACCATAAGTTCATTAATTTGTGTAACAATTCAGTTGCTTGGGAATAGTTCTTGTGCCTTTGCAATCTTGATTTAGTCTAGCACCAGGTGGAATTAAATAAACACAGCTATATTTTTAAATTGCTTATGCAGCCCTATATTGGGCAATTTGGTTGAATAGAAATAATATGGTGTTCAATAATACTAAATCAAAATCCTTTTGCAGGTAATTTTCCAAGCAACTCATTGGATACGATGGTGGTCCTTGCTACATAAAGAGGAGGAGATAGCATACTTGAAACTTGGCTGTAGACACTGGGAGACTGTCATTATGGAAATGTTTGCCAAATTCAGATTGAGTTTTAGGAATATAATCAAAGATTAGTCTTGGTTTTTTCCTGTGTATTTTTGTTGTCATGTTTAAACTCGATGTTGGATTTTCTTGAGCCTAAGAGCTTTTTTGTATTGAACGGCTCTGTGCATCCTCCAGGGGATGTGGCGGCCGGAACCTTTGTTCCATTATCTAAAACAATGTATGCTGTCTCCCCTAGGTAGTAAAATTTATTTGATCCTAACAATATGTTAATTCACATTTCAATTTATAAATGTTATCTGAAACAAGCCCACTGAAGTAGGGAAATAACTACTATTATGTGTAATTTTCAATTATTTTTGTAATTTGTTCTCTTGCGTGAACATTGACTGACATAATAGTTTGATCATTTATATTAGGAGGAGAGTCTACTGTTGAGAACTGTCAGATACTCCAGACTAGGGTGAACCGATCCAAATCTGACAAAGCATGGGTTGCTGAAGCAGAGATGAGGGGTTTCTCCTGCGATATCAAGTTTACTGGTGAGTAAATTTAGTTTTCCATGACTACAATATTCTCGAGATTGCCACTTGTCTGATATCAGCATGATGTACAACAAGTGGTGAAAATGCTGAAATGAACAAACAATAGTCATAGCAGAAACAATAGTCATGCGAATACTTATGTACCCAAAGGAGACATTCATATAACAAATTGTTCATGGCTGTGATAAAATATTGGTAGGTAGTTGGAGCTGGGAGAAGGGAGGCATTTTGGGGTGGAAGTAAACAAAACGTTTTAACCACTGTTGGATCTATAGTAATCTTTTAAGTCAGTAACAAGCTTGATTTGTATTTATTTTCTCTGAACTATCAATGGATTCGTTATTCCATTATTAAGAAAGCATCCCATTATTAGCTATTGATCAGCATAATTTACTCTTTTGAACTTTTCATCTTGAACATATTGAATTTTTAATGCTGACACACATATTAAAAGCATCAAAGACCCCAATAGTTTGGAGTCCTGTGGGCCACTTTTCTAACTAATTTCAACTGAAGTTTTAGTTTGCTTTTAAACTTGTTCCTCAATATGCCTTATGTGTCCTCAGTCAGTCCACTTATTCAGATATGCTTGATTACTGCTTTGGTCCAGGTGGAATTTCAGAGTTTGTTGTATTTCAATGCCAACTGTACCTTTTAAGGAACTCCTGGAACCGTCAAAGAATTTTGTTTCCCAGTTATCAAAAGCATTGAGCGCAAATAATTTACCTCATGCAAATTGGCTAATGATATGTTTTATTATGATTGAGGAGCTGTTCACATGCTTTGTGTTTGATAAGTCACATTTGTAACGGTGGCACTCTACTATCTGCTGCACTGAGTCAGTGACTGTTTAATAATTACCTGAAGTTGATTCTCACAAAAAAAAGCTTCAATTAATCATACATGTAACTCTGAATGAACAGTAGTCTTATGATATCTTTTCTTGGCTATCTGAACAGATAAGGAACTTGATGTTATTGAGATGGCAGTCTATGGGGATGTCGTTCGCCCGGGAAAGCAGTGCCGCTGCAGGACAGTAGCTGAGATGCTGGGGAAGGTGAAGTCAAAGAACAACATGGCTGCTTGTGAGTTACCAGGCAGCAGTGCCTCTTAACATATCCATCTCGTTGAAGGCTTAGTCCCAGTATCTTCTACTCCTGTCAATGAGCTCAAACATTTGTTGCACAACTGATTCCAGCGAACAATGACCATTCATTCTTTCACCAGCAGCTTGCGATTCACAAAAATATTTATTGAATTATGACTTAGATGAGATCTCAGCCATTTGTCTTAACGAACATCAGCTGTACTGTGTTCATCTCTTTGTGTGCGTGGGAATGTGAAATGGATCTGGAGGTGTCTGTTTGGGAGTGATAAAGGCCCTCTTTGAACTGCAGGAAAAAAAATCCTAAATTTTGGTTCTTCAGGTTCTCCCCTCACTGAACACCCAGCGGTGGTTTTAGCCTCCATTTACCGGCGATTTCGTATGTGGACACTCTTTCATTTAAGCAAAAAAATTTGGATCATTCTCTGAAGGTCGGTATGCCTTATCATTTTTTTCTATTTCAATTACTCTCTTTAGTTTTAAAATATTAACACCGTTGAATTTTAATATCAAATTTAACTATATGTTTTATTTAAAAAAAATTATGATATATATAATATATTATTGATATAAGTTGCTTTATCATTAGACTAAAATTTTTGCACATTTAAACAATTTTTTTAAATAAGACAAACAATTTTTGCACATTTGAATAATTTTTTAAATAAGAGTTTAAATTGATGTTAGAAGTATTTTAAAACATTTTAAAACTAGAGCGAGTACCAAATTAACTTAAACGAATTAACAGTCAGATTTGATCCACAGTACACTATTATCCTCCCCCCTGGTAGTATAACGAACTGTTGCCCCTATCAAGTAAGCGATTGGAAACATTCCAAGGGTACAGGCTGGATTAGAATGATGACAAGGATGCCTCTTGTAGCCTGGCCAGAGATACTAAAGGGCACAAATCACGACAAGTGAAATAATTTTTTTTAAATAAATAATTGGGGAAGCGAGATTTTTAAAATAAGGGGGGACGAACCCGCGTCGTCAGCTTGCCTTCTGCCCTGCCTGATAATTAATTAATGGGGCCGGACACAGTAATGGCTCTGCTTCCGAAGCGCCCATGTGCCTGCTCTTTTCCCTGCGCCTGCCTGGCTGCTGCCAAGGAGAGCAAATATTTACTGGCTCTGTTCATTTTTACTGGTGGTTCTCGTTCCTACCTCTTTGATTGGCAAACTAGATATGTAACATTTAAACCATTGAAAACTGTCTGTATTCAGTACGATTTGAGTGATTTTAATATTTATATCCTATATATCAATTTCTATTTCACTCTTTCAACTATCAATGGTTGTGTAATTTACATGTTAAACTTTAAAAATTAGACTTTTAACTTTAAAGTATTAAAAATTGTGTGCATAATCTTTTAAAATATTTAAAAAGCGTTGAGAAGGGTCTGCATGGAGATCAACAAAAGAGAAGTGGGTCCCTGAGTCGTGGAATTGGAAGAGAGAGGTGGTGCCAAAAAAAGAAAAAAATAGAAGCAAAAGAAAGCAGCGACGCTAGAGAGAGAAAAAAATAACGAAAAACACCCAATATCACAAATCAGAACCCACACCTCTCGACGGTTTTTGGAGAAATTTCAAGATTATTTAGACAGTTTTTAATACTTTAGAGTTCAAAATCTAACTTTTAAAATTTAAAAAGTGAACGAGACCACGTTGATAGTTCAAAGGTGAAATATACCTACTCTATACCGACATGTGAGACCATAAACAGTAAGGTCAGTTTAGAACGGACGAATTTTTTTAATTTCTCTATTTTTTTTGTGAAATTAAAATAATTTCTGTGAAATTTCTATAAAATTTCTTTGAAATTCCTGCATTCTAAATGAGACCTAAAATAAGTTATACGGTTTTCAATAGTTTAGATATAAGTATCTAGTTTTAAAAGTTAAAGATAAATTACACCAACTTTTATAGTTGAGAGGTCATCTTAAGTTTTTCTTACATATTATAAAATATTATTATGGATATAAAAGTAAAAATCTCATATTAATAAAGTTAATCAAACTTAAAAGATATGGAACTAAAAATAAATGACATGTGGGCCAGATACTACATGTCATCTACTTAGTACGCGACAAAAATAATGATATAGATATAGAATTATTATTTTTCTTGAATCCACAGACATGTACTAGGCGAACAACATACACATTGCGATACCGAGCCGAATGGACCGGGGGGGAAGGCTTGGGTTTTGCTTGATTCACATTCGGTGCTCCTCTGTAGCTCCGAGCGCCGCCATCTTCTCCCTTTGACGCTGTTGAGGTTCCTGAAGACTTGAAGAGGCCTTCTTGCTTCAACCTTCGCTATGAGGCATCATGGGTGGCAGCTGCCTTACCACCCTCTCCAGGTACATTTCAACGCTTCTTGTGTTTTTTTTTTCAAAGCTGTTTCTATATGAATGCTTCATTGTTGTTGATGCGTGCAAGCGTTGCAGGTGGTGGCGATAGCGGTCTTCTTGGCGCTGGGTTTCGCCTTCTATGTCTTCTTTGTGCCGTTTGTGGGGGGAGATGAGGTTCAGTATGCGGTCATGTATCTCTATACCCCACTGGTGAGGAGCTGCATCTTTAACCGCCTCGTTTTTGTGAACCTCCATCTGAGCGGCTAGATCTGCATTGCTTGGTTCAACATTTGTTTCTGTGCGAAGTCATGTTAGTCCTTCAGTATGTGGAGTAAACTTCAGAAAAGCATATCAAATGATGTGGAATGACAAGGGTCAATAATTTAAATCTGTCTCTCATCTGGGATGTGGCTGAATCTCAGAAACTGTCACTTTTCTGTTGCACTCAGTTGGATGAATCCACAGTGAAATATCCTACGACAGACAGATTAATCTGTTAATGGCCCTGCATTTCGATAAAAACCTTAAAGATTGTTAATTTTGACTTTCTTTAGAATGAAGGAGCCAGTCCATTAAAATTTCCAATCTCTGCATCTACATAACTGTTTGTTAAGTGATCAAGATAACCCTTTTTGCAGATCACTTCTGTTGTCATGTTATATGCATGGTGTGCAGCAACAGATCCTGGTGATCCAGGCATCTTCAAATCAAGAGGGCACCCAATATCAGGAAATAAAGAGCAAATGCCACCAAATGCGGATTATGAAATGTGCCCAGAAGGAAAGCCATTGGGCAGTGGTTGCAGTCCAGTGAATAATAGTGAAAAATCAAACAATAGTTTTGAAGGAAAGAATTCATCTTCTCAAACTTCATTTGCCAAAGTTCTTTGCTCGATATGCCACCCATTATCTTGCTTATGCAAAAGACACTTCCAATCAGATGATCAGTGCCCAGAACAGGCAAGTGAAGAAGGCATGTTTTTCTGCACCTTATGTGAAGCTGAGGTATGTGACTGGATTTTCTATGTTTCCGATCAATACTATTGCTGTATTGAACTTTTTCATTGTCAGGCTCCTCTTAAACCTCTTCTTACAGTTCTCAGAAGCTTCAATTTTATTGAACTATGAAAGTGCAATTAAATATGTTTGGCATTATGTGACCCTTATTAATCATGCTGAGTTATGCTACTATATGAGCTCAATTAATCTTGATAGAAGAAAGCGATGATAGCTTTATTGAATGTTTTTGTATTAGAAACTTCAAATGAATGTCTGCATGTACATTAACAAAAATCCAATGCAAATTTCAAATATACTTTCATTGCATAGACAATATATGAAGTTACATTTACTAGGTTTTACATGTTTGGTCAAGCATTTTCATGAGCTTTGCTTCAATTATAGCCGTCAATATTGAGCCAGTTAAAAACTAATTATGCATAAATTTATCCATAAGTGCTTTCTTGAATAAAATACAACATTAAGATATTCTACCTGAAAGTCAGAAATATGGATGTTTACAGTTCTGTAAGGTTTGAGTGTCTGACTGTTATGCAGGTGCTGCAGAACAGTAAGCACTGTAGAGTTTGTGACAAATGTATTGATGGTTTTGATCACCATTGCAGAGTAAGATCTTCATGCTAATGACAAACATTCTTTAAAAATGATTCTTTTCCTAGTCATCCTTCCATACTGGTTTTTATGTAGTGGCTCAACAACTGCATCGGGAAACGAAATTACAAAGGATTCTTCGTGCTAATGGTTTCAGCTGCTCTCTTGGTGAGTATAGCCATGGTAAAAGATTTTATGAACATTAGGTCTAAACAATTACTTCACGAAAGGTAGTTATCATTGCATTTGACGCTCAATTACCAACACTTGCAGTCTGGTGTGCACTGCATGTAGTTAGCATTGCCATTCCATGTACTTTTAATTCTAGGCTTCTAGCTGATTATTGACATGTCTGCATGGTTTGTACAAGGTCAGCTTATTATGCAGTGGTTGGTTGGAGTTCTTGTTTTGATTCTTTGCTTTATGAAGCGAGGGGAGTTTTCTCAGCAGATTATCTCAAAGCTGGGAAGTAGTTTCTCAACAGCTCCTTTTGTATTGGTTGTGGTGAGTTTATTTGAACTTTCACATGACTCTTTTTATTTTCTATTCAATCCATGCCTGATATTATCAAGCTACTAGCTGAAACTATGCATTTACTTTAGAAGAAGTAACTTTTTTGAGGTGTATGCAGACTGTGCAGTTATATTTTTTCATGTAATATTGAACCTAGCCAGGATATATAATAGTTTCAACAAAATTGTTGTTAGAAAAATAACACTAAATGAATGAAAGAAAATATATTTTGATCATATGAGGCAGGTATCATTTATCTGGCTTAAGTGTGCATTATTACATTCCAAAAAAAATAAAAAAAAATCTGTCTGTTTATTATTTGGAAACAAACTGTATTGCATTCTAACATAACTACTTTTGCAGTTGACATGTACCATACTCGCAATGATAGCAACAATACCAGTCTCCCAACTTTTGTGCTTCCACATTCTTCTTATCAAGAAAGTTAGTCTTTCACTATCTATTTATCCTTCAAGTTAAATAATATTTTAATTTTTTTGCTTTTGATGTTTGGGAAATTTTGTTCGATGACATCGAAAGATCAGTTTTAGGTATCTACCAGTGAACCAAGCCAGTACACTCTAGTACAACAGAAGATCATATCATTAAGAAATATACCGTTTCTCCCTGTCTCAGCATCTCATTTGTAAGTAGTCCCAGCATGATTCGAGTTTTTATGCATCAGTCCTACCATTTCCCACTAAGTCAAGCTTTTTCCCAATTGAGTTCATCGCTCTATGATTTGGGCCTCTTCCATCAAAGCTGATGCTGTTGTCTCACTACACAAGCCTAGCCATGGCATGAGTTGGGATTCAGCACACGGGCCTTGTTGTTTGAGGGAACCAAGTTAACTAAACAACAGACGCTGGCAGCGCAGGCCAAGGCAAAGTGTGGAAGCTTACATGGAATGACAGTGTGGAAACTAATGATATGCAAAAATGATGGAAAATGTTACTGAGCCATAAATTTCTTAATGGAAGGATCTTTCATCGATATTATAAGTGTACGGGTTTGGTTGAACTATAAAGTGGCTCAGTTGTAAATATCTAAAAACGCACGTGATCTTTCAATGCCACGAAACCAATTTTAACTTAATTGTTTACATTGTTAGTAATCCCAATTTCCTAATATAAGGAATACCTGCTTCAGTGAAACTCGATTATCTCTCTCTGCCCATCTCTGAAAAGGTCATAATTATAAACTTTGATCAGTCATGGGTGTGCATTTCCTAGCTGATATATATGGGCCATAACTAACAATTATTAATTTGTGTTTCACTTGCTGAAGACAACTTTATACTTAATTTTCTGAACAGAAAGTATGTAACTTGGTGGAGCCATTCGTTATCTATGTGTATTCTTACATGCGTAGATCTTCAGGTTTCAGGTTGATAAAATTAAATTGCAATATTTATCACTTATTGTCCATATGAATGTAGGGAATAAGTACATATGACTACATTATAGCTTTGAGAGACAAAGAACAGCAGCTAGAGGTTGCTGGGCACCAGAGCCCACAGATGTCTATCATTAGCTCTGTCACAGGATTTAGCACAGCTAGCTCTATTGGTCCACTTCACCGTGGGTCATGGTGTACTCCACCAAGACTATTCCTTGAAGATCAGGTATACACTACTACTGTTCTAAAATTTACAGTGAATTGTATGTAAAAGTGAAACTACATTGCTTATTAAGTGTTACAGTACTATAGAAGATGGCATTTTTTGTCCTTTGCTCCATTCCTTACTGCCACAAGTAATCTTTTCCATGCTTCCTTTGCTAGTTGGGCATGTTTGACCATTAACTATAGTAAATGATTTATGGCTAGATATGTGATTTCATAAGTACGTTAATTCCTGTGTACAAGCCTAACTACTTGTCTTTGGAATCAGAGGCAGTAACATTTGATAACAGAAAAAGGTTGGCATTTGACTTTCACGTCTTCTAGGTGATTGTATTTTTTTTTTTTCAAGTGTTATGTGTGATTGTATTCTTCGTTGCGGCACTTGTATCCTTTTTCACTAGCTTCTTTCCTGTTACCTATATTTCTTGCCACAATTGATTTCCTAAAAGCATGCTAAATTCAGTAAAAAAAGGCATCTGACATGCTACTGAAATATCATCTGCTTTCTTGTTACCTCTAGTGTTCTAAAGGTCGCCTGGGTTGGTTTTGTTACCTTAGAGATAATATTGGATCTGTTTGAGTTGTTATTAGTAGCTAGTCCAGGGGGCTCCGCTAATACCAAGCGCTAGATAGTTACCTTTTTTTTTTTTGGGGGGGGGGGGGGTGAATAGCGCTAGATATGTTCCTGAAAGATTCATCTCATCTCCATATGGTATATTGTATCTCTTTTCATTAAGAAAGAAATATGTCACTATATTAACAGTTCCTAGTAGGCTGTGTCTAGTCGCTGCTGCCTTGGTTCAGAGCACCCATCTTCTATGATCCAAGAATGGTTCTTGACCAACCTACTAGGAATTTCTTTCTCCTATCCCCACTAGGTCCGTTATGACATTGACACAGTCTTCGATTTGACAATATGACTAAACATATCTATAAAATTATTTTAAAAAATGAGTTATAATTACGAAATTATTAAAGCATTATGAAAATATTTTCATGAGGAGGCTAATAACATCAATGTTATATTATGAAACCATTTTTGCTATATCACTGGTCAAAGCTTGACTTAGGATAATGGCAAATGACTTAGTTTAGGGATTGGGTAAGTAACAAAAAAAATATATAAATCCAAATTTCTATTTAGGAGGACTCAGATTTTCTTGTAGTATTCCCACACTCCTAATTGAGCTAGGCTCGTTTCCATATAAAGGGAGAAGAAGGGGGGGGAGGGGGTGGGGAGTACCGGTGGAAAAGGGAGATTGAAAATTTCGAAGGCATAATATGTAAGTTCAGCATTAGTGACAAAAATGAGATATTTTCCCTCTACAGAAGACGGGCATAAATTAGTCTTCGGTTATCTTTTGTGTCTTGTGGATACTTAATACTTGTGGTGTTTTCTGCAGTATGTAGCTCATCCAGAAATGTCGCAAAATTCCACAACCAAGAAGACCAAGGAAGTCCAGGAAACCAAAAGAAACACTCCAGGGCCAGTAAAAATCAGTCCATGGACACTGGCTCGACTTAATGCGGAAGAAGTATCAAAGGCAGCTGCGGAGGCAAAAAAGAAATCGAAAGTTCTTCAGCCAATCACAAAATGGGAGGTACCAAGACCTGTAAATATTGGCAAAAGAGGTCTATTTTCACAGGAGCAATTCCCTGCCAGTGCGAGGACATCTGCTAGCGGTACTGATAGCAATTTCAGCGACATGGCCATGGAAACACTGGGAAGTTTAGCCCCACTGCAGCAAGAAGCAAGGAGTGCCTTTCAACCGAGTGCTGCATCATCCATCAGAAACCTTACTTTATCACCAGAGAGCAGCCTGGATTCACCTGACCTCCATCCATTTCGTGTTTCCGTGTCAGGAGCTGATGAACTTCGAAGCTTCATGTCACTTGTAACTTCAGAGGCCACTGCTCAGAAGAGTATCGCTCTTTCGAGGTCGACAAGTGGTGGATATGAAGCATCAGCAGGTGAGGAATGCGATCGCATCCCATCGAGAATTATTCACCGTTCATCCAACTGGGCTAATGTCATTAACTCTAGTAAGCGGGAAATGGCTTCTGATCTGGGCATGCCTACAACTGGAGGATATATCTCTACATCTAGGCCGACCTAGCAATGTATTTGTTGCTAGTTGTGGATGCACAAGTGATAAATTGGGAATTAGGACTCGCTGCTGTTACCAGTTGTGTTGTGACCGTTCATTAGTTAGGACCAGCATTGCTGAAGGCCTGTTACCTTGCGTTTAAGAGTTGGATGATTTGTCATTCCATCTTTATTTACTCTATCTTGCATCTACTCTACATCAACCAGATGAAGTTTGACTGCTTATCATGGCCTTTAGGAACATGACCTTGAGTTATCTTAACTTCATCCAAATTTACTACACGCAGTTAAGTTCCCTTGGTTACCTTTTTTTTTGTTGAGAACAATCCCTTGGGGACGTTTTGTTTCTTGATTTGATGCACATTTTATTTCTCCGTTTGATATTTTCATTATGCTTGTGTGATATATTAGCAAAGTCTAATGAGATTAGACATTACATTTGCGTGCACAGAACAATTGGTTACTATTGAAAGACCTGTAGGCTTGTCTTGTTTCAATATTGTCGCAAACTTAGGCGTTCAGCAGGCTAGTGACATCTGTGTACCAGACATGCTTGATGGAGCAGCAAAATACATCAGTCAATACTCTCTCCTTCCCAAAATAATTGTTACTTTTAAAAATCTACGTTTGATCATACGTTTTATTCAAAAAAATATTGTGTAAATATAAAAATAAATTAGTCATAATTGAAGTATTTTTACTAATAAAAAAATCACAATAAAATAAATAATATTTTTTAAAAAAATTAATAAAAAAATGATCAAACATTGATGTTAAAAATCCGAAACTGACAAACGGAGTAAGAAACACAATGCTATGCGAAAAGCAGATCACAGCAATTATGTTCTTCAAGTGACTAATTGCAAATCTATCACTCCTTTTCAATTATCGATTGATGATTACGGATTTGGATCTGATTTAAGGAAGTTTGGGACTGGCGATTACTTGTGTAACGTCTCGAAATTTTTAAATTAATCGAAGAGAAGATTATTTCGAAATTTTTTTCGTTTAATTTCGAAATTTTTCTTTTAATTTTTTTAGCGTCAGAATATTTTAGCCTGTGAGCTTTTTATTAAGCTGAGATTAATTTTTCTCTAAACTCCAAACTCTTGTCGCTTTTTCCGATCCTCATTTTCCTTCCTCTCTTTCAAAATCTAGAGGAGGCGAGAGAAACCGCTCCCCGATCACGATCGCAGGCGTCGCCCGCCACACGCGCCGTCCCGAAGCCGCGCGTCGCTGTCACCGCTTCGTCCTGACTCCGCGTCGCTCGACTTCGCCCGTCGCCCCGGTCGCCGTGCGCCATTTCCGTCTCCGCGCGTCACCGTCACCGCTCGCTATTTCCGCTTGGAGCCACGCATCGCCGTCACCGCTCCGATTGAATCCCGTGTCGCCTGATCCATCGGTCCTCGTCACCGCGCGTCAACCGTCCTCGTCTGTGGCTACTCCAGTACGCGTCAACTGCGTCTCCGATCTCAGTCTCCTGTCGCGTCTCTGGTTCCGATTCTACTGTGATGAGGATTAAATCTCTCTTTTAATTTCTTTTTTCTCTACAATAAATTGATGAATTGATCGTAAGTGAGGGCAGATAGTTGGTTGCTAATCAATTTGCGGTTAGTTTAGTTTCTCGTGGTTTAAATCTTTAAGAATTTTTGGAAATTCCGTTTGGTCTCAAAATATTTCTAAAATTGTTCCGTTAAATTTGTCTCGTCGAGAATATTGTGTAGAATTTTTCGATGAACGTTTTGAGCATGTTTAGTCTAATAATTTAAATTTAAATTTAATTCTCGTGTACCTAGTGTATGATTTTTGTTCGTGTTGTGTTTTATCTGATGAATTCAAATATGAGTACCACGAACTCGCTCAGTTCGACGACCCAGATCCTGACTACGATCTCGAACTACCAGGTAAACCGTGTTCTTTGATCATTTTTTACACAATATTTTAAACTACATATTTTGTTTGCAACCGTAATTTATATGTCAACTGTTTTAAAATATGCTAGCAACATTTTTAAGCCGTGTCTATTTATTGTTTCACAAATATGAGCCTTAAAATTGCTTTAGAATAATTATTTTATTTTTATGCTTAACCATGCTTAGTCGTATTTATTTTTATCTCACACTTATCACTATAAAAATAAAATTTATGTTAAATAATTTTGAACTGTGATTCAAATATGTGAGTTTTGTAAATAACTATACATAACTATTTAGCGGTGGCAGGATAGAATATGAAGAGCTGGGAAACTTTTGAGAAGTCTCTGTGGACATACCTATGGCGGATACAATGAGAAGATCCGAGCTAAGATCTTTCCGTAAGATTTGTTGGTTATTGGTGTTGAGATTGGAGAGAGTGTTGGTTGTTGGCGTTGAGATTGGAGAGAGTGCCTGCCTCGACAATTAAAAACCGACTCTTTCAAGCCTTGTACACTTAGTTGACAACCATGCAGTCAACCATGCACATCACGTTATCTTATATGGGCAGTGACTTGATCTTGAACTTTGCTGAGACTGATTGTTTACCCATAGATTGGCGGTGATGTGTTAGTGTAGTGTAGATCTATGACTCTACATGAGATCATGATACCTCACCTGATCAGTGGTAGGCTCTTCACAGCTCTAGGATTCGATTTTGTAGGCACTTGGCATCTCTATTCTAGAGGACGTACAGTACCAGTTAAAGCTTGTGGATAGGTCTTGTGTGTTCGTCGAGACTACGATGGTAGTTCCCGATGACACTTTACATGGGTCCAAGTGCATAAACTCTGCAGAGTTACAGTCAATGCGCATTGCCACATCTTTTTTGAAGGACATCCCCTGAGTTGTGCTCCTTGTTGAGTAGTTTTATTTTCTTTCCTCCTTTTCTATTTTAAAATATTTTGGACTCCGGCCTTTGAGCTGTGGCCGGGTGTGGAGGTTACACCGGCATTTAAAATGAACCCTGTCCGAGATAATGGAGATCCCTGTAGGGCAAGATAATAAATTTTGACAGTTTTAAAATAAAACTTTCTTGCATCTTTAAAATAAAATAAAATGTTTTAATCTTGTCTTTAGCACTTGAGCCAGGTTTTACCCTTGAAACCATTTGCATACATGTATCGTTGATAAGTAGTGCACAGTTTGCTGAGTATTTGTACTCACCGCTTTCTAATTTGTTGTTTTCAGAGGATACTCTCAGCTTCGACTTCGACTACATCTCTGATGGACCGTGAAGTCAGCTCCTTACTCAAGCTTGCCTGTGTGGAGGAGGTTCGCTACCGCTGCTATGATGATGCTTCCGTTGCTGCTTTTCTACGGATTTCTCGATAATGATCTTTCTGCTCTGAGATGTTTCCGGTCCCTGTACCGATGGACCTCTTTGGAGGATTATATTCTAATAAATTTGCTTTAGCTTGCTATTTTCTATTCTCGTTTCTTATTTAATGCCTCTGTTATGGTTTTTGATTGATTGCTTGTGATGTCGTGCTTACCAACCTCCTGAGATTGGCAAGGTCACGGAAGATCGAGACTTATCGAAACTTTCATCGTGAAGATTGTTTTCTTAAATCTTGTCGTTTACTTGATGGAAGTCTTGTTTGCTTGGAATTGTGTTTGTTTGGTTTTTTTTTCCTGATCTGCTGATCTTCTGTCTTTATCAATGATTCCAGTTTCTGCTGATGCTATCTTTCTAATCAGAGATGTTTCCCTGCAACAGATGGCTCCGAGGAGGTCTAAACGCCTTCAGGCTCGTTTTGAGGAGGCCGCTCTGGAGGACCATGAGGTATCGCCACCCGCTGGACGTGGTCGTGGTGATGCTCCCAGAGGTCGTGGTCGCAGTGCTGGAGGCCATGTACCGATGCCACCTGCGGCTGACGCGCCCGGCGTTGGTCGAGGACGTGGCCGTGCTGGAGCACCAGTCCCTTAGGCTGGAGGATGTGGCAGAGAACTTGCCATGGACCTTGGAGTTGAGCCTGCCGGTGTTACCGCACCTGGTGAGCAGCTTTCAGCTGCTCCGAACCTTGCGGAGGTGATGGCCTGAAAGACACTTCTGCTTGAGCGGATTGTTGAGCAGCCACAGCAGCAGCCTCGTGAACGTGCTCATGCTCCTGATGCAGCACAATACCACCAGCCAGCCGGTTCTTGCATGGCTATGTTCCTGAGCATACGCCCACCCACTTTCGACCGTGCAGTTGACCCTCTAGATGCTGACGATTGGGTCAGGGGTATTTAGAAAGAAGCTTGATCTGATTCAGTGTGACGATCAGGAAGCTGTTCGCTTGGCGACTCAACAGTTGACGGGTGCAGCTGGTGCTTAGTGAGACACTCTTTATGTCACCCTTGACGATCCAAAGCAGTTCATTTGGGATGTCTTCGTCATCGCTTTCTGTGGTTTTCATATCTCTGAGGGAGCCATAGAGACGAAGGCGGAGGAGTTCCGTAATCTTCGTCAGGGAGGTATGTCTGTCACAGAGTACGCCAACCGTTTCACCCAGCTTAGCCGCTTTGCACCAGAGGAGGTTTCGACTGAGCGTCGCAAGATGTACTGGTTCTGAAAGGGCTTGTGTCTCGACATGCTACCGTACCTAGATGGTGGAGTTCAGAGGAGTCTTCGTGAGCTTATTGACAGGTGTCTGGCTTTAGAGGTGTCGCTTCAGAAGCTTGATCGGTCCAGAGATGCGAAGAGGAGGGCAGCTGGTCAGGGAATCAGTCGTGAGGCTTCTCAGCATCAGCGCTTCAGCGGTTCGTTCCATCAGGGATCGAGACAGTCTACCTTCACCCGATCCACTACTCCTGCTCTAGTTTCAGTTCAGCGGCAGGGTTCTCAGAGTCAGGGAGGTGCTTTCCAGCAGCAGCAGTAGCAGTCCACTTTCTGTCCGACAGTAGGTCAGCCCTCGGTTCGCTGTTTCGAGTGTGACCAAGAGGGTCACAAGACGTTTCAGTGCTCGAGGCGACAGCAGCAGGGTCCTGGGGGAGGTGATGTTCAGTTTGCCACTCCCGCTAGGCCACCGCACCAGTCTGGAGGTCGAAGAGAGCATTTAGCGAGCCGTGGCGTTGCTCAGTCGAGCATCACGCGCAGCCGCCTGAACCACATTTCTGTGGAGGAGGCTCAAGAGGCACCCGACGTCGTTGTTAGTGAGTTCTTAGTTCACTCTCACTTAGCGACGGTTTTGTTCGATTCAGAGGCTACTTACTCATTTGTGTCATTGACGTTTGAGACTACACACAGTCTCTCTACCTCATTTTTAGCTATACTTACACTTACCACTTCACCACTTGGAGTCTATAAGAGTCGTGTTGAGTATAGAGGTGTTTGGATCTTGATTGAGAGTGTGGTCTTTCTAGCCGATCTCATCGTCCTTTTCTCGCGTGACATTGATGTCATCTTGGGGATGGATTGGCTGGCGAGGCACAAGGGAGTCATCACCTGTGTTGAGAGGGTTGTGTCATTGGTTAACCACCACGGTGTTTGTGTGGAGTGCGCCTCTATAGCGTCTAGAGTTTCACCTTCAGTTTGCAGCTTGCAGGAGTTGTCTTTGGAGCAGATTTCTGTTGTTCATGAGTTTTCGGAGGTGTTTCTAGATGAGTTGCCAGGACACTCTCTGGATCGAGATGTTGAGTTCGTGATCGATCTGCTTCCTGGTACCACGCCAATTGCCAAGCGGCCGTACTGGATGTCTTTTGATGAGCTTGCTTTGCTTAAGGAGCACATCAACGAGCTCTTAAGTAAAGGGTTTATTCGGCCGAGTGCTTCTCCGTCGAGAGCCCCAGTGCTTTTCATGAGAAAGAAGGATGGGCCAATGCGCATGTGCGTTGACTACTATTCTTTGAATGAGATGACGATAAAGAACAAGTACTCTTTGCTGAGGATCGATGATTTGTTTGATCAGTTGAAGGGTGCGAAGTACTTTTCCTCGATTGATTTGAGATCGGGGTATCACCAGATGAAGATTCGTCCTTTCGACATTCCGAAGACTTCATTCGTGACGAGGTATGGGTCTTATGAGTTCCTGGTCATTTTTTTTGGACTCACTAATGCCCCTGTCTACTTTATGAATATGATGAACAAGGTGGTTATGGCTAAGTTGGATAAGTTCGTAGTGGTTTTCATTGATGATGTCCTCATTTACTCCAAGTCAGCGGAAGAGCATGAGCAGCATCTGAGGTTGTGCTTGAGAGGTTGAAGTCTCATCAGCTGTATGCTAAGTTCAGCAAGTGCAAGTTTTAGCTTGAGAAGGTTGCTTTTCTAGGTCATTGTCACAGCTCAGAGAGTTGCCGTTGACCCCGAGAAGGTCAAAGCTTTTGTAGAGTGGGAGTCTCCGAAGTCAGTCTCTGAGGTGAGGAGTTTTCTTAGATTGGCAGGTTACTATCATCGATTCATTGAGAACTTCTTCAGGATTGCCAAGCTTATGACCGAGTTGACTCAGTTGGGGTGCTGTTTGTTTGGTCAGATGCTTGTGAGAGGAGTTTTTAAGAGCTGAAGATGAGGTTGACATTTGTACCTGTTTTGACTTTGCTGGATATTCATCAAGATTTTCAAGTCTTCTGTGATGCTTCTCGTCAGAGTTTGAGATGTGTGCTGATGCAGAACAAGAAGGTGATGTGCTATGCTTCGAGGTAGTTAAAGAAGCTTGAGTTGAACTATTCGACGCATGATTTAGAGTGGGCGGTTGTTGTCCATGCTTTGAAGATTTGGAGGCACTATTTGATCGGCAACAGATGTGAGATCTACATCGACCACAAGAGTCTCATGTATATTTTCACTCAAGCAGAACCGAACATAAGGAAGAGAAGGTGGCTTGAGTTGATTAAGGATTACGATATTAGCATCAACTATCACTCGGGTAAAGCCAATGTGGTAGCCGATGCTTTGAGTCGCAAAGCCTGTTGTTCTTTTTTGATGTCTGGGCAATCAGAGCTTCTTGCAGATCTAACCAGTTTGAGAGTTGAGATTGTTCCTCAGGGTTTCTTGCACGAGCTCAGGTTGCAGCCGTTGTTGATTGAGGAGATCAAGTTAGCTTAGAAGCGTGATCGAGAAATTCAGTTGATCTTGAAGAAGATGAGAAAAGCCAAAGCACCTGATTTTCATGTCGATCAGCAAGGAGCTTTATAGTTTGAGGACCGTATCTGTGTTTCGAGAGTGCCAGAGTTACAGGATGCATTCTGAGAGAGGCTCATGATTCGAGGTATCTATCCATCTAGGCTGCACCAAGATGTTCGAGGATCTGAGGACTCGTTTCTGGTGAGTTGGCATGAAGGCAGACATTGCTGAGTATGTTGCCTTGTGTGATGTATGCCGACGAGTTAAAGCTGAGCACTAGAGACCGGCTGGATTTCTGAAGCCGTTGTCGATCCCTTTTTGGAAGTGGGATGATATCAGTATAAATTTCATCACAGGTTTACCGATGACGTCTTGCCATCATAATGCTATCTTGGTGGTGGTGGATCGATTGACGAAGACTGCTCATTTCATCCCTGTGAGCGAGAGTTACTCAGTTGATCAGTTGGTCAAGTTGTACATTGATCACATCATGAGGTTGCATGGTGCGCCGAGGAGCATTCTGTCAGATCGCGAGCCTCAGTTTACCGTGAGATTCTGGAGGAACTTGCATGAGGCTATAGGTACACACTTGGTGTAGAGTTCAGCTTATCATCATCAGACAGATGATCAGACGGAGCGTGTGAACTAGATTCTGAAAGATATGTTAAGGGCTTGTGTGATCACTTATGGGCAGAGCTGGAAGGATAGTCTCTCTTTTGCGAAGTTCTCATACAACAACAGCTTTCAAGCCAGTTTGAGGATGTCACCTTTTGAGACGTTGTATAGTAGGAGATGCCATAACCCGCTCATGTGATCAGAGGTTGGTGAGAGGTCTTTCTTTGGTTCTAACTCTATCAAAGCTACAGAAAAGAAGGTTGAGAAGATCAGAGAGCATCTCTGGGCTGCTCAGAGTCGTCAGAAGAGTTATGCGGATAAGAGAAAGAGGCCCCTTTCTTTTGAGGTTGATGATTGTGTGTATCTCATAGTGTCACCTCTCCGTGGCATGCGTCGCTTCCATGTGTGAGGAAAGTTGGCTCTGAGGTTTGTTGGTCCTTTTCGGATTCTAAGAAAAATCGGTGAGCTTGCCTACAGGTTAGAGTTGCCATTCGAGCTGGCGGGTGTGCATCCTGTGTTCCACGTCTCTCACTTGAAGAAGTGTCCTGAGTACCGGAGGAGCAAGTTGTCTTTGATGCTTTGGATATTCGGGACACGCTCGAGTGCCTAGAGTACCCTGTGAATATTTTTGATGAGGCGTTCAAAAAGACAAGAAGGTCTAAGGTCAAGTTTCTCAAGGTCCAATGGAGCAACCACATCGAGCGAGAGGCTACCTGGGAGAAGGAAGAGAGTTTGAGCAAGGAGTTTACCTACCTGGAGTTCGCTTCTTGATCTCGAGGACGAGATGGGGGAGTCTGTAACATTCCAGAATTTTTAAATTAATCGAAGAGAAGATTATCCCAAAATTCTTTCCGTTCAATTTCAAAATTCTCGGCGCCGGAATATTTTAGCCCGTGAGCTTTTTGTTGGGCTAAAATTAATTTTTGCTCCAAACCCCCAAATTGATCCCTCGTAATACCCCCTCTCTTATCCCTTTCTCTAATCCCCATTTTCTTTCTCTTTCAGAATCTAGAGCAGGCGAGAGAAACCGCTCCCCGGTCGCGATCCCTGGCGTCACCCGCCGCACGTGCCGTCCCCGAGCCGCGCGCCTCTCCTCGCGTGGAGCCGCGCGTCGCAGTCACCACTTCGTCCTGACTCCGCGTCGCTCGGCTTCGCCCGTCGCCCGACATGTCGCCCCGATTGCCGTGCGCCGTTTCCGTCTCCGCGCGTCGTCGTCACCGCACATGTTTTCTGCGTGGAGCCGCGCGTCGCCGTCACCGCTCCGATTGAATCCCGTGCGTCGCCTGGTCTTTCGGTCCTCGTCACCGCACGTCAACCGTCCCCATCCGCGGCTACTCCAGTACGTGTCAACTACGTCTCCGATCTCCGTCTCCTGTCGCATCTCTGGTTCCGATTCCAGTGCTATGGTGAGGATTAAATCTCTCTCTTAATTCCTTTTTCCTCTCCAATAAATTGATGAATTGGTTGCTTGTGAGGGTAGTTAGTTGGTTGCTAATCAATTTGCGGTTAGTCTAGTTCCTTGTAGTCTAAATCTTTAAGGATTTTTGGGGAACTCTATTTGGTCTCAAAAGATTCTCAAAATTGTTTCGTTAAATTCGTCTCGTCGAGAATGTCGTGTAGAATTTTCCAGAGAACATTTTGAGCACGTTTAGCCTAGTAATTTAAATTTAAATTTAATTATTCGAATTTAATTATTGCATATCTAGTGTTTGATCCTCTGTCCGTGTTGTGTTTTAGCTGGTGATCTCGAAGAGGAGTACCGTGAGCCCGCTCAGTTTGATGACTCGGATCTCGACTACGATCTCGAGCTATCAGGTAAGCCTCGTTCTTTGATCACTTTTATACCCAGCATTTTAAACTGCATGTTTTATTTTCAACCTTAATTTGCATGCCATTATTTTAAAATATGCTAGCAACATTACTAAACTGTGTCTATTTATTGTTCCACAAATATAAGCCTTAGTATTGCTTTAAATAATTATTTTATTTTTATAGTTAGCTATGCTTAGTCGCATTTATTTTTATCTCACACCTATCACTATAAAAATAGAATTTGTGTAAAATCATTTTGAATTGTGATTTAAATGTGTGAGTTTTGCAAATAACTATACATAACTACTTAGCGGGGGTATGAGGAGCTGAGAGACTTTTGAGAAGTCTCTGTGGACGTACCTGTGGCGGATACAACAGAAAGATCCGGGCTGCGATCTTTCCGTGAGACTTGTTGGTTGTTTGCGTTGAGGTTGGAGAGAGTACATGTCCCGACAATTAAAGACCAAGTCCTTCGATCCTTTTATGCTCAGTTGACAACTATGCACACCACATTACCCTGTATGGGAAGTGACTTGATCTTAAAACTTGTCCAGATTGGTTGTTTACTCGTGGGTTGGTAGTGACGTGTTAGTGTGGTGTAGAACTATGACTCCCCACATGAGATCGAGATACCCTATTTAATTAGTGGTAGGCTGTTCAAAGCTTCAGGACCTGATTGCGTAGACACTTAGCATTTCTATCCTGAAGGACAAATAATTTCAGTTAAAGCTTGTGGACGTGCTTTGTGTGTTCGTTGGAACTACGACGGTAGTTTCTGATAACACTTCTCGTGGGTTCAGGTGCATAAACTCTTCAGAGTTACAGGCAATGCGCATTGACACGTCCTTTTTAAAGGACATCCCCTGAGTTATGCTCCTTGTTGAGTAGTTTTGTTTTCTTCTCTCCTCTTTTATTTCAAAATGTTTTGGACTCCAGCCTTTGAGCTGTGGCCGGGTGTAGAGGTTACACCAGCATTTAAAATGAACCTCCGTCCGGGATAACAGAGATCCCTGCGGGACAAAATAATAAAATTTGACAGTTTTAAAATAAAACTTTTTTGTATCTTTAAAATAAAATAAAATATTTTAAACTTGCATTTAACACTTGAGCCAGCTTTTACCCTTGAAACCATTTGCATGCATACATTGTTGATAGGTAGTACGTGATTTGCTGAGTATTTATACTCACGGCTTTCTAATTTGTTTTTAGAGGATACTCTCAGTTTTGATTTCGACTACATCTCTGACGGACCGTGAAGTTAGTTCCTACACTTAAGCTTGCATATGTGGAGAAGGTTCACTACCGCTGCTATGATGATGTTTTTGTTGCTACTTTTCTACGGATTTCTCGATAGTGATCTTTCTGCTCTGAGATGTTTTCGGTCTGCGTGCCGATGGACCTTTTTGGAGGATTATATTCTAATAAATTTGTTTTGACTTGCTATTTTTTATTCTCGTTTTTTGTTTAATGCCTCTGTTACGGTTTCTTGATTGATTGCTTGTGATATCGTACTTATCAACTTTTTGAGATTGGCAAGATCACAGAAGATCAAGACTTATCGAAAGATAAGAAAAACCGATCGTTACAACCTGTGTCCTATGGTAAGCGGAGGAAAAGGAATTGCCTTTGATATTACTGGCATTGGCAGGGTGGGACAAGGCTGCGGTGGCAAAGCTGCCAGAGCCGAAAGTAGCAGTGTCAAATCAGCAGTGGAGAAAAGATCGATAGAAAGATTTAAGCATACAAATGAGCGCCAACACTCATCATGTATAAGACTTGAGCGTGGATAAGAATTGAGAAGAATAAATCTTATGCCTTGGCTTACAAATGGATGCGGTCCTTTGGGACGCAGGATTTTTATAGAAATCTCATATGAATTTCACAAAAAATTTATAAATTTTTGTAGACGTCATCTATCCCATTTTTTCGGTGTGACCTTTTCTATCTGCTATTTTTTGTGTCACTTTTTTTATCTATTATTTTCGTATCATGCTATCTCCAAACTTCCCTCAATCTTTTTACCTCCTCTCTCCGTCTCTCGCGAGAAATCCGTGTTTAACGCTCGTCGTTCCTTCTGGATGTTGCCCCGACCGCCGCCGCCCTGTCCACGCATTAGCCACCACCGCCATGCCTCGAGCCCCGCCACTCTGGCCCGTGACTCGCCCTCCCACACAGGGCGGTCACCACTTGCACGCCCCAGGCCCTGCCGCCTCGACCATCGCTGCATCCGTCCTGGCCACCACCTCTCTGCCCACTCCCCGACCACCACCTCTCTGCCCACTCCCCGACCACCACCACGCCCCAGGCCTCGTCGCCCGCCTCCGCCCCGGCCTATGACTCGTCCTCCCGCAATGGGCGGCGGCCACCTCCACGCCCCTACCCCTACCGCCCAGGCCGCCGCCGCTGCGTCTGCGGTTAGCCGTCTTGCCTCCAGCACAGCCCGTTCCTCGATCTGCGCCACGTCGTCTCTACCAGGTCTCCTTTTTCTCGATCTGCTTTTTCTTGCTGTTTCGTTTGAATCATTTGGATAACCTTTTGACGGCCGCCCCTCAGACCTTGGAAACTTTGAGTGCCTCTTACCCCCCTTCAGACACACATAAATTTATATTCGCAAATACACATTTCGAACATTTTCTTCAAACTGAAACAGTGAAAACTGATCTACAAGCCAGAGCGAATCACAGATGCGAAGTACATTTTATCAGTCAGAAGAACCAAATATTTACTAGCCGTTTGTCCAAGAAACTTCAATTTTGGTGTTATTTATATTATTGTTGTAAATTTTATATGTAGTATAAATATATATACTTATGAGATTATTATTATTTAGCAATTAATCATCAAGACATCAAGTACTAGCTGTGACCGAAGGACGGGAGTGGATATGAACTACGAGTTCATCCTAAGGTCCGGTGACTCTCTTTGCCCGTATTTCCAATCCAATAAATTTAAATCATAATATTATAGTGACTCGGTACGATACAAGTTCCTATTTTTTACTTCGTTGTATCGTCAATTAATACCGATAATACAATCACTCTTATTGCTACGAGTTGCTAACATACTAAATGGTGATCTCATTGCTAGACAATCACTCTTATTTGATTACCGATAATACATATCAACTTGGAGTTGTTGTATATTCAACTTCGCATCAGATTACTCGACGAATTACGAGTTTCTATATTAAAATAAAAGATAAAAATGTACTTTAATTTTGCATTCATTGGTTACATTATTATTATATTATATGTGTACACAATGGTATAACACTTCGAAGAGAATTTTAGATTTAATTATTAGCATCTAATTTATATGAGACAAAAAAAAGTATTACCAAAAAATATCTGATCTTATTTTTCCCGTATTATCAAGTTAACTATTTTGAATAAATCTTTGAATTATCTGTGTTATATTACCTATATCGTAACAAATTTATGTCACGTTATATTTTTTATAAAAAAAAAGTAAATATTATATTGTCTTTCTGTATCGAATATTAATTGCATCGTTTGTAACACGAGCATCGATGCTAGTTTCATAAAAAATTAGTTCAATTTTGTAAAAAAAAAATGTGAAAGACAAAAAAAATATCCCGCTTTCCAATAGGAGCCTGTAAGAGAATGCATATAAAACTGAAAAATCAGTTGTCTGAAGAAAGATTTAAGCATACAAATGAGCTTCAACACTCATCATTACTTATTTCAGAAACAATCTTTTGTTCGACCAGATGTTCACACAAAGGTCCATTCACACATAAAACCTATCGTCCATAATCTATGTTAGAGGCTAACTGAGAAAGAAAATTGTAAACGAACATGATCATCCTGTAAACGTTCTGAACTGTTGAATAGTTTCTAAACTCTTACCCAGAAACCGGTCTGCCACGGCAGAATTTTGTAGAATTATATCATGACCTCATAAAAATCGCAAGGTGAGGGCAATTTACAGGACAGTCAACAACATAGGCAGCTAAAACAGATATGTCTTCAACAATTACAGGCATGCCACTGGATTGTTGTCATTAGAGGACAGAAGGTCAAAGCATCAAAAGAAAATAAGAAAAAATTACACTGGAACTCTTTTCCCCCGATAACGGTCAAGAAACTGCAAACAAGAAATTTTGTCTATTAGTTTAACCATAAGCAGAGTTTCTAGAAAGAGTGTTTGGGTGATGTGAACTCCATACCGATGTAACAAATGGCTGCTGAAATATCCAACCAATGATAGGAATCCGTTGCAAGAAAACAACAAGTGTTGGCCAGAATCCACTGCAACCAGCAAAACATAATGAAACAAGCAACAAAAATATTTGATAAGCAATAATTTGTCACATGCAGTTGAGATTGTTTGATATTTTTACTTTGTTGTTATCAGTTAGTATCTTAGTTGGTTGATCAAGTGAGTAAAGATTGGAAAACAGACCTGAAGAGTACAATGAAACCATATGCCTCCAGAATCATGCCAAAAAAGGGCCATCCAATAAGAACGAGGAAGAAACCAGCACCAAATGAGATGGTACCCTGTTGACATGACAGGATACTGAGTATACATCATATCGGCAAGAGACCTGATGAAACAGTGAAACATGGCAGACCTTGTAGTTCTTAGGCTTAGCGAAGAATTGCAACGTTGATTTTAGCCCAATAGTCAAACCCAAACCAGATAGAAAGAGAATCTGAAACAAGTGTACACATTTCAATCCGCGTCTTCTCAATGATACAGAAAACAACCTAGAGAGAACTTACGTTTCCCATTGCAATTAGCCCCTTATCAAAGAAGAAAATTATCCCCAGAAATGAGAAGAACACACCAAAACCTGTAAGGCCAATTCCAATCTCTGCGAGATAGAGTTCATCATCAGTAGTTCAAAAGGGTCAAATGACACTGCTGCATAACAAATAAGTATGGAACAACATCCAAAAAATGAAATACATTAAGATGTCGATATTCATTCAAGGTAAAAGTACATCTGACATTTCTTTTTTTTACCTTTGCTTCTCTCTCCTTTTCTAATGTAGCAAAAAGGGGGATTCTAGTTAATACAATTTCCTTGATTTCTGTTCAGAGAAATTTCAAAATCAGGCGTTTTTCTGAAACATATGGCAAACAGCTTTCACAAGTTAATTCCTTCCCTATGAAACCAAACATGATTATGCAAGGATAATCACCTCAATACCCATGACTGATACAAAAAATACTATCTATTATTGCATCATAAATTTCATAGGAGCCTTGGACTGAAGAACATAGGGCCTTAGCAAAGGTTCACCAGTGAAAGAATAATAGTTTACATGTGTTACAAATTAAAATAGGGACATCATGTGTGCCAAAAGACATTAACAACTATCTATTTTTGTGCTGGCACATGTAAAAGAACAAAACTACCATCAAATCCTCATGGTTATGATTTCTTGACATAATAAGAATAGAAAAAACAATTTCTTCTGACAAATAGAGAACTATCAATTCTGGTAATGGCACAATCAACACAGAACTTTCAAACTCATGAAAACTTAAAATGTATGGTACAAATGTTGAAAGAACAATTTTTTATTTTATTAAATACTATTAAGTACGAAGGCAAATAGGCACAAAGTCACTAGCAAGCATCAGAAACGGAAAATCATAGTTTTGTCTATACAGAGAAAGGTCAGACACAAAGGATAGTACGAACTATCTTACTGCTGTTTCGTAAAATAAAATGGCAAAGTTGAAATTTCAGATAATAGTAAGAATGGTGTTCATACTTTTCATATCATTCATCTCGAAGGAAACCATCTTGCTCAGTAGAAGGCAATAACTTCTACGAAGAAGGGCAGAAAAGGCTGAAACAAAGTAAGATTCAAAGCCAGAAAACAGTAATACTATGTTAACCAAACAACAGTAATAAATAAGAACAAAAATCATAATAATAATAACTTTACGGTGCCGCTGTGTAAGGGTGGGGCAGGGGTTCTAGGGTTTTCTCAACTTGCGTGCAATGAGAATGTGGCACAAAGTTTGCTTTTGCATTTAAGTTAACTCCTGCTCTGCTTCCACTGCATACATCTTATCAAGCCAAGGTGATGTGACTTTCAATACCCAACTTGGTAAATCAGAGTTAAGTTACTTATTGTTAAATTGTGTTATGCCTACGAAAATCTGATATACCAACTGAGACTTTATAAAGAAGGCTAGTCAGTCAGAATGTCATTACATGTTACAGTAAAATCCTTAAATTGCGTAGAAGCTGCAGGTTTGGACAACAAATGAGCATACAGGGAGTCCGATACCTCACAGATCACTTGCACGAAAGAGACAACAGTTTCACATGCATACATTCAACTTGTTGCAGCAAAGATGTTTCATGAGGAAATACAACAGGCAGAGGCGGATCTACAAATAGGGCAGTAGGGCGGCCGCCCTACCTAACCGGACTGTTTTACCTCGATTTGGGGCGCGAGGCAGAGAAGATCGTGGCGGGGCGCGGGGCGGGGCGGCGACACGGGACAGGGCGGCGTGGGGGCGGCGAAGCGCTCTGCCGGCTGCCTTTTCCCCTTTTCGGTCGTCTGGCGGCTGGGGAGGAAGGAAGAAAGAGATGTTTTTTTTCTAAGATTTTAAAAATTGAATTGATTCCTTACTGTTAAATTCTATTTTGCAAGAGTGAAAAAATAGATCTCAAACACTACTGGGGTCACCTAAAAATTATTGAGAACAATTTTTATTTCCTCCTCCAACAATTTTGAAAAAGTGATCTTTCGGGTCAGCCAAAAAATTTTAAAACTATTTTAATCATCTTCTCAACAACTCCCGTAAATATATGCTAATATATTTTAAATTTAGCTAAGTTAGTAATTGGTCCCACAATTAGTTGTACACGAGATAAGATTGAAAATCCCATAAAGTTCTCTAATTCTACTTTCGGATATAAGGATTTACAGAGGCGGGAAAGTATGAAGGTGTTTAAAAGAGCTAGAGGAGAATAATTTTTACACTATTTACTCATAATCTGTTTTAGAGGAGTTAGTGGGTTTTTTGAAGTTGCACTAAGAGGGGTAAAGTATAGAGTATGCTGTATTGCGGTAAAATAAGTATATCTATGTATATATTTGTATTAATTATTTTGTCAAGTTGAAAAAATGAGCTATTTAAAAATAATTATAATTCTACCAAATCTTTAAGTGTTTGACTAGCTATCGAACACTTCTTAAAGTTGCCCCCTAAGTTGATTTTAGTTAATTTTGAGTTAGGAAGAGTAGCACTAGTCTTTTTTCTATTTCCGTGGTAGCAGAAACAAGACAAAAAATAAAAATAAAAAAGTTATCCTAATTATACGTTCTCAGTCTGCTTGTTAGTTGATTTCTTATACGTTCTTCCATATGAATCTTTTTGGAGCTACTAATACTATGAATATAAAGAGCAGTATTTGGATATCTATAATCTCTTTGTTGTCTAGAGTTCATGTAACTTAAGAATGAACTTATCTATAATTTAATACAATTTTTCTTTCATCTAAAAAAGTTGCCATTAAATAAATCACCAAATTCTTATTAATCAATGAAAATTAAGAATTCTTAATAAATATTTAAATTTTTTTATTAATTATAAATCTAAACTTTTCTATTATTTATGTTACTCTATAATTTTATCTACATCTGCACTGAAATAAAAAATGTGAAGTGCTTTGTAGAAAAAAATAAAGTGTGCTACGTTGTTTCTTTAAAAAGAGGTAATTAGAGAATGTTTTATTTGTTTTATTAAAATAACTTATTTTTTAAAGTTGAGTGCCACACATAAAGAGAGAATTCCTTGTTTGACACTAAAAAAGTCACATATTCCTTCCTTTGTATTTTTATTTAAACTTTCCTGTCTGGATTAAATGCAACCTTTCATTGTTTTCTTAGCCCTTTTGATAGTGTAGGCATCATGTTAAATGTGGGTTGAAATTGCCATTTTACTCCTCTCGTGTTTATTTGTCAATTTAACATTTTTCTAATTTGTGCAATACTATTATTTGTCGTGTTTATTTCCTTGTTACTGAACAATTTGGTTGTTTCGGATAAAGTTCTAGTCAAAATGTAAATCATATGAATAGATTAGTATGGTCACACATTTTGTTTGATTTCATAATTTTTTTTCTATTATCTCAACCAAAGTACCTTGTCAAAAAACATCTATATTAGCTGGAAGGAGTATGTATTAATATTTGCAAGTTTTTTCTGAATAAAAAAAAATACTCCAATGTCGAATTGAAGAGTTTAGACTACTGTAGCAACCTAAGCTCTCTCACCTCGGTGTCTTGGGCGGCAATCCAACCCTAGCCACCGCTACACTCCCCATGTCCCTCACACCACGCTGACCCGGAGCAAACTACCATAAATTATGTGACTAGCTAAGATGGTGTCTTGGCTCAAGGTCTCTTCCCCGACCACCCAACCAACACTGGAGTCGCTCCTGACCGTTCGCTACCAAGTGATAACATGATGGACGATAGGGGTTGAAGCCAAACGACTGAACGTCAGGTTGTGACGGTCCAGTGGCTGAATTCATGCGCCAGGCGATGTGTGTGATGATCTGCAGGCTGCAGCCTGTCAGATCAACTCCTAGGATTGTTCTTTTGCATTTTTACTGCTGCTCTTGTGCAACAGTTTCACACAAATTAATTCAGTGTGCACGATACGGCAACAACCGTAGTAGCAACATCCTGAGCCACAGCGAACGCATCCTATATTAACTCCGGCTTTGACTCTACTGCCTCTGTTGTTCTACTAGACTTTTATTAATATTTGTACTTTTAAATTCATTAAAAAATATTTTTATAATATATACTCCTTCTTTTCTAAATTATAAGGTACTTTAGACTTTTCAAAATTTCTTAAATTATAAGTCGTTCTCAATTTTCGAGACAATTTTTTTTCTTTCCAATACATCTTCACTTTATCTCTCTCCTCCTATTTTTCATAACATACCGCACTTCCACTTTTTTTAATTCTCGTACCCAAACCGAAGTATATAAAAAGGGACGAAGGGAGTATAATTTAAATTGTTAAAATTAATTAAATTTATCAAAATCATTGGTCAAAGTCATAATCAACAAAATCTAAAAATAAAAAAGATGTTAGGATGTTTGAGAGATACTAAAAATACATTTTCTTCTTTAATTAATCTCAACCATTAATTTTTAAAAATTAGAACTGTGCCTACCATTTTTGATAGTGTGTCCACTATTTTGATACCTTTGATCAAATATCTTTCTATTTTTAATGACGAAATCTGATCAAATAAACAGTAGTTAACTTTAATAACTTTAAGGACCGTAAATTCTCTCGAAAAGTAAACTTTTGTTAGGACATCGGGAGTAGAAAGCTTCAGCCAGACTTTCAACAGAGTTAGCTAAATACAATAACCAAGAATCATCGGTCGGAGGCATGTAAATGTCAAGTTTGTTTGCACTTCTCTTCCTTTGCACTGCCTGTTTCTCGTTTTAGATTTTTAAACATCTTTTTTTATCATTCATCTTATTAAAAAAATTGTAAATAAATTATTTATTTTATTGTGAAATGATTCATTACGAGAAGTACATTAAACATGACTTGTTCATTTTTGTATTTTTGTAAATTTTTTGAATAAAACAAATAATCAAACAACAATTTCAAAAAATCAAAAACATCACTTATCAGAACGAAGAGAGTACTATTGTTTGCACACTGCCATTCCACTTTCTTCTCTGCTCAAATCCTTAAGACGTCAAGTTCGACTGGTTGTTCCTATTCAACCGGAGGCCCCGTTAGGACTTACTCGTACAGCATGGGCCGCCACTCCATATGAATAATAATATGGGCTTAAGAGAGTAAGGCCTCCTTTGATTCTCAAAAAAAATTACAGAAATCAATTCAATTTCATAAAAAAACACAAAAAATAGAATAAATTCCTGCATTCCAAAAAATGCCGTGATTTTCACAAGCCGCTAGAAGTGGATATAAGCAACCATACCCAAAATAAACACAATTAATTTTTTTGAGTAAATTTCACAAAACTATAAATTTAAGTTATAATTTCTAAAAACTACAGATTTGCTACACTACAGTAATTTTATCAACATATGCATAAAATTTGTAGTTTTATGATAAATTGAACATAAAATCTGTAGTTTTGTGATAATTTAAATACAAAATCTGTAATTTTATAAGAAATTAGATACAAAATCTGTAGCTTTATGAAAGTGACTTAAATCTGTAATTTTGTAATTTTGTGATAATATTGACAAAATATATGTAGTTTTATGAAATTTACTCTAATTTTTTTCTTCACGAAACAAACAACCACCATCCCAAGCCATGTACCCATCATCCAATCTTACAAGCCTCACAGAAACCATCATCTAGAACAATATATGTATGACGCCATGTTATAACAACCCTCATAGAAGGACCATAAATTTCCTTAAAAGCGAATTGAAGGGCTTCAGAACAACCCCTTTTCAATTCACACAAAAGAGCATTCCCTATTTTGTACATAAAATGTGATCATATGTTACAGTCCACACTCATTCACAAATTTCTGATCATATTATAGCTATAGGTATACCATACAATATTATAGCTATCAGAAACTGCGATCTGGTGCAGAAGCAATCCAAAACTATGTTTTGTGCCTCCTTTGTTATCATCTGGAGGCCATTGACCAGAAATTTAGGATACAGGTTGGCGCAAGTGCAAACCAGCTAATGAAAGCCATCGCGGTGGCAATCTCAAAACTTGCACAATGATTCTCTGCACATATGTTAAGATCATTACCAATGAGAACAGTAATACCTGCTGATGCACATGCCGCGCCCAAGGTCAGTGTTCCTGTGATCTACAGATATATAAAAGGTCGTCAACCAGTTAATCATGTAAAAGGTGGTTCCTTGTACAGGACTAGAAAAAACTGTACATGCTTATTACATAATTCTTTTTGTGTTACAAAGCCTGAAAAGAAATGACTCACCCCATCTCCGATGGTAAATATACATACAGCCCGCGCATTCCTTAAAGAGCGTTTGACAAGAAGTGCATAAATATCCACGATGGCTAATGAGAGACTCCATAAACATTGCAAAATGGCCGCTGCAACAAGGTAGCTGGGCAAAAGAAACCTGTCAGTTCATATTACTCTAAATAACACAGCCCACGCAGGTTTTTAAATACGAGAGATCTAATGATAAACAGAGAAAGTCCACGTGCCACTCAACTATAGCAACAGCTGATACTTTTTTTCACCATAAAATGCAACCACTCAAATAGCAACAGCAACTATAGGTATTTCAACAAAGGATGAATATTGGGTGATTGCGGCTACCTCACTATCCCCTAATTCAACAAAGGATGAATAAAGGGCCGTTTTTTCTTCTCTTAATACAAAGATGCACAGCTCTCCAGAGTATTCGAGAAAAAGATAGTGGCTACCTCACTATCTTCTAATTTTAGTGTTTTTTCACATTTAAAAGTGATGCTTTTGATGATTCAAACTACGGAAATTCAACCAGAAGCCTACTAGCACTGCTACACAAAGCCAGAACACAAGTTTCTTGCGCTATGCCTACAGATACTAAATCTGCGCAAAAAAGGTCATGCCAGAAGATCACATAATAAAAAATTCATTAGTTGGCAGTTCATTCAGCCAAAAACAAAATATATCACCCATGCTGATCGTTACAAAATCACAATGTCTTTCCAGCCCCAAAAATGTCTATCATTACATGCCATACTAGATAATCAGCTAAAGATGCCATGTCCATATAAAAAAAGGTAGTTTCAGGCATGGTGTCATCTGGCTTGGGGTTAAACTTTTGACTTGTGTGATAGCTGAAGGGTGCAAAAAAAGAAGAAAAAAAAAAAAGGGGAACTAAAGTTGCAAATTGGTTAACAAGAAAAAGTCGCAAAGCATTTTTAGTGTCGAGTCATATTCTGTTAACCAAGTATAAATTTGTGTGTGGTTCAACTAAAGTGGGAGGCAGAAGCCCAATTTCAGAGAGAGAGAGAGAGAGAGAGAGAGAGAGAGATTTGTGGAATGCCTAAAAAGTTAAGCATGCACAAATATGTCTTCTCTTTCACAGGCGTATTTATGACCAGCAAATGAGAATGCTAATCATTCAAAAATTATATCAAAGAAGAGTTAACTGGATTGCAAGTGTTGCGGAAACAACTGATGCCACTAATTGAGTGTAAGTTGATCACATAAACAAGTCAATCATTTCACCTTTGAAATTCCTAGCCTCATTCCAGATGCCACTAGTTGAAAGCAGGTGCACTATTTAATTTTGCAGATTTATTTTTAGGGGTAATTGTGTTTTTATCCTTACTTTGGAGTTCAATTGTGATTTTACCCTCATTTTTTTGGGTTTGTGGTTTTGCCCCTTATTTTCAAAAGTGAATGTGAAGTTTAACCCTACTCCATTAAAACAACTTAATGGTGTTAAATATGACATTTACAAGACAAAATACCATCGATTTACCCCTATTTTGTGGAGATTATAATTTTATCTTATGTTATAGGAAAACTGATAATATTTTGACATAATATTCAACATTATTTTGTCAATATTTGGACTATTTTAGAATTTTGATAAATTTCAATATAATTTATACAAATTTTTATGAATATATTGAGTTATGGACGAGAATAGAGGGAGTGATACAATGATATTTTGCTATTTTATTTGATTTTTCTTATTTTCTTTAATTATTTTTTGGTATTGAAGCTAACGGTGTTAAAAGTAGGGGTAAACGGAATGTTCGTTTTCAAATAGTAAGGGTAAAATCACAAACCCTAAAAAATGAGAGTAAAATCATAATTGAGCTCTAAAGTAAAGATAAAAACACAATTGTCCCTTATTTTTATATCCTAAGAAGATCAAGCAAGTGCAATGATTATTCCTTCTCAAAAATGTAAGTTACACATGATAACAAAAGCAGATAAAAAATTAAGTCCTCTTCCAGAGTTTTGACTTTGTGCGCTTCTGCTACCTGTTTCGGACGGTGATAATGAAGAGTGCCAAGATATGAACATAGATGAACAGTAACATAGGAAAAATTAAGCGCTAGGCAAGTGATAGCCTTCCCCCTAGAGCTTAGGCACGCCGCCTAAGCGTTCCTAAGCATTGTATTAATTATGCATTAAATATGTCGCTAATAGAGATTAATGTACCACCAAACCACTAATGAAATGAAAAGGAAAAAAAGGGAGGAAAATGTAATATTGGCTCCAGTTTAGAGGCCCAAGCAGCCCAGCCCACTCACGGACACCTCTTTCTTTTCTTCCATCACGGCTCCACCACTCCCCATCTGCACCGCCGCCCTCTCTCCAGCAAGCACTGACGACTCCTCTCCCTCAGCAACTGCAGCCTTGATGCCGCCTCCTCTCTTCAGCACTCGCCGCTGCCTCCTCTCTTCAGCACTCGCCGCCGCCTCCTCTCTCCCACAGTTGCTGCTGCCATGCCAGATCTACATGTTAGCCGCCCGTCCGCTGTTCGCCTCCCTCGGCGTCAGCTGCCTGCACTCGCCACCCTCAGCGGCGGCCACCTAGGGCACACCTACCCCTCGAAGCGAGGTGGAAGGGCACCTTTCTACGCTTAATTACGCCTAGGCAAGCGCCTTTTTTTTCCAGGACAGTAACCAAGATTTCATCAAACTTAGGATCCACACTTTGCCATGCCAAAAATTAGGTGTGTTGCAATTACTTACTCTGTCTATTGTTTTCTTCATTGTTGAACTAATGGCACACCGCAGTCATTCAAAAGCCCCTAGGTCATTATTTATGCCAATACTTGCCGTATGGTGGCTATTTTGTTCGATAGACTTATGGTGCAGCCGCAATTACACTGTGGCAAAGTTCGGACACCATCAAACAGGCCCCTATGCAATAAAAGTGCTACCCTAGGGATGAAAGGTGCTGCTCGCGAAAAATCGATGACTATATGAATACACAGTAACGTTTTAGTGATGCAAGAATTCTTCTTTATTCCTTCAGCCTTATGAATAAAAATATGATAGTGAAGGGCTACTAATTCTGCTTCCCGATGTGAAGGAACCATTTACTTCATCGAAGTAAATAAAAGCATGTCGAAGGAGTTGGCGGTTGGACCAGCATTTTCATAAACAGAAGCATGATCCTCGGATTCTGGTGGTAGCCATAAATATAACTAAACATTCTGATGAAGGTTCAAGAAAGACTGGATGCTAAAATGTTCTATTACATTGATACCTATAAAAAATTCCCATGGCAGTTATCACATGTAAGCAGAGGATAATAATTCAGTTAGATTAGCCCTGTCATCACCAAGTGTGGCGCAAGATAGGACTAAAATACCATGAAAACGAGTACAACTAAACTACTGATAGTTGAAATCAGGAAATATCGCAAGGCACGTAATACACTAGATTGCTCGTACAATTTTTCACTTCCTAGAGTCAACAAGCCTAGCAAGTCGTTTCAGAAAGGTGAGGAGAGGGGATTCAAAATATAGGATCGGAAGAGACGGACCTGAATGCGGAAACGGACGGGAAATCGTTGGTGGCGGCCATGACGGCAAGCGCGGCGGCCGCGAAGAAGGCCTGCACCAGGCGGAGGCCGAGGCCGGCGGGCGTCCCTGGTGCTCCCGGCGGATCCTTCATCCGCACCCCCCGCGGCCGCGCGACTTCTTCCCCATGAGCCTGCTCCTGCCCCTGCGGCTGCGCCGGCGTTTGCGGCGCTGGCGGCGGCGCCTCAACCGGATGCACCACCGGCCGGCTCGCCCGCATCACCCCTTGCTCAGAAGCTCCTCCGGTCAGCGGCGCCTCGGCATCGGGATCTCGCCAGGATCGGAAGGGGAATCGATGGGCCGGGGTTTGGGAGGAGATTCGCAGGGGACGGGAGGATGGGGGATGAGGAAGACGAGGCCTGAGCGAGTACGACCTCTCTCTCTCTCTACATTTTTTTTCCCCCTTGAGGAAAAGGTTTTTTGTTG